>CM059329.1:6461422-6496422 GCA_030340685.1 Protosalanx chinensis | reverse complement strand
AATTATGGGAAACACTAAATTGACATAATTATCACATCTCCAATAATGTTTCCTGTCTCTGTTATAATATCTGCTTATAAACCTAAAATATAGACGCACTTCATTATTATTTGTTTGTTGTTCTGAATAAAAGTGTTTGTTGAACATGTCAAAACTGAACATTAAGAGTAAATTGTGACTGAATCTTCCGGGTCAATTTGACACATTCCGGGTATAAAAAAAATATATATATATATATCAGGTTGAAAGTACATAATCACTAATCAAATGAAAAGGATTCTGTAATGAAATAGAAGAACTTATGAGGAGAGATGAGGGGGGGGGGGGGGGGGGGGGAGGAGGCGGTTCGTCTGGTTGAAAACAAGAATAATACGTTGAAAACTGGTTAATGAAAGGTTGGGTTGTATTCAGGTCTGTGAGTGTGAAATCTTTCTAATTAGCCGTGTGTGAGTGTGTGTGTGTGTGAGAGAGTGTGTGTGTGAGTGTGTGTGTGCATGTGTGCGTGTGTGTGTTTGCGCGTGTGTGTGTGTGTGTGAGTGTGTGTGTGTGTGTTTCCGCTCTGGAATGCAGCCAGTCGCTCTCGGTTCCAAATCCAAACCTCTTTGATCTTTTCCGCCGTCTCGCTCTACCCGGAAGAGAAGCCATGCACGCGCTCTCAGCTGAGATGAACGCACACGTGGAAATGTTGGCCCGACTCCCAACTCAGACCAAATTTAGTCATACAAAGGCGAAGGAGTGCGAGGGGGGCGGGGGTGGGGGGGGCCGGGGATGAAAGAGCCAACCGCGAGAAGATCAAAGGCAACCGCGGCTCCGCCCCCCTAACCCCACCCCCTAACCCCACCCCCACCCCCCTAACCCACCCACTAACCCCACCACCCCACCACCCCACCCCCCGCGCCTTATAAAGGTCTGAATCCCGCTCCTAACTCATTCTCACGCAATCTCTCCTCAGCTGCGCTGAAGAAAAAGCTTCTGTTTTCCTGCCTTAGTCTTTTATTTATTTCCTTTTTGGGGTGGGGTGGCTACAAATCAATATGAAGCTTTACTGACAGACTGGGCTTTCTATTTTTCTAATAGAAACCAGTAATGTTAATAATACTGTCAACCACAGACATGAAGTCTGCAAGTTACCTAACTGAAACAGTATCAGACAACAATAAATCATAATTGTATCTAATTAAATGTTATTTTGACAAATGTAATATTTTAATAACTTCTTGTGACATGTAGTAATTGTTTGCTTGCTAATAAGCCAGTAGCCTGCAAACTAGTCGAGGGAATTATTCATTTCGATTTTAGGTACAACATGGTGTTGCACCCTTTCATGCAAGAAAATTGTTTAGTGTCTGTCTAAAACAAATACATAAATATACAAATATTTGTAGGCCTTTAAAGTTTGGTGGGACATGACATAAATGATGTATTTACTCAGTATCAACACTGTAATATCTCACAAGTTATTGTGCCTGGAGTTATAGTGTTTGAACTCCTCTAACAAATCTGGATTATGAATGCCTGAAGCTGATCTTGACTTCGAGCTTCTTAGCTGTTGTCGTTATGGCTTTTGTTTGTGTTTTTGTTGTTGTTGTTGTTGTTGTTGTTGTTGTTGTTGTTGTTGTTGTTGTTTTTACATCACAGTACAGTGAGTCTGTCCTTCTTATTCCCGGGTCCTTCTGCCCCTCAGTCCTCTACTCTGTCTGCCCATTTGTTGTGAGCGTTGGCTAAATCTCTACTCACTGCTCTCCCTCTCCCTCTCTCTCTCTCTCTCTCTCTCTCTCTCCCTTTCTCTCCCTTTCTCTCCCTCTCTCTCTCCCTCTTTCTCACTCTCTCTGTCTCTCTCTCCCTTTCTCTCTCTCTCCCCACTCTCTCGCTCTCTCTCTCTCTCTCTCTTTCTCTCTCAGGAGTGTCAATCGGTGCTGTGTCAATCAGAGAGTCGGCTTCCCTTTCATCTCTTCCCCACAGTCCCAAAGAGAGAGAGAGAGAGAGAGAGGTAAAGGAAAAGAGAGAGGGAGAGGAGGGGGAGGTGGTGAGTAGGAGAGCGAGAGAAAGAGAGCCAGAGCTACATTACACAGACACACACCCTCTGCTTTACTCACGGAGCGCTGCTCCAGTTTGGAAGAAGGTTTTTTGGACGGAGCGTCGATCCTGAGTTGCTCTGTCGTTTTTTAAGTAGTTATAAGACTTTTGATTCAGTTCTCCATGATGTTTTCCTTTGTTGTAGGATTACTGCCGTGATATTGTTTTATTGACATTGGAAACTCTTTGATCGTTGCCAGTCTACATGGTAAGAGAATAACACAACGTTGTAAGCTTTTTTTCCTTATTGTTCTTTTTTATTTTTTATAGTTTTTTTTTTGTTGCCAAACTTCACAAACGGACAGAACATTTCTGAGAAGAATTAACGGGGGAATTAAGATCCTCGATTATTTTTTTCTTTCACACTCTTCTGTTTGTATTTTTCTTTAATTCAGTCACCGGACTCAAAGGAGAACCCCGGTGCCCGAGTCCTCCTCCTCTTGAAGAAGCGGACCCCGGTGACATGGTTTCAACTTCTGACAATCTGAAGAAATAAACTACCTGGAGCCACCAACCACCCCTCCATCAGGCCTACCTGCCCCCATCAGGCCTACCTGCCCCTCCATCAGGCCTACCTGCCCCCCCCATCAGGCCTACCTGCCCCCCATCTCTGAGGGAGTATTTAGACAGTGAATCGTTTGAGAATCCAACCTGTCTCCTCGTCATCGCTCCTCTTCATCCAGCCTCTTCCTCCAGCCTCTTCCTCCAGCCTCTTCCTCCAGCCTCCTGCTAAACAGATTGTTGCAGCTTTTCCACGGGACGTTTTCCAGTTTTTTTTTCAGGAGGGATTTTGTTCTTGATCCTTTCAGTTCGGACAGAGTTGGTGCTTTTTTAGGAGGAAGAGGAGGAGGAAGAGGAGGGTGAATCAAGATGCCCCAGTTAGCGGGCGGTGGGGGGGGGTGACCCTGAGCTCTGCGCCATAGATGAGATGATCCGTTCAAAGACGAGGGGGACCCGCAGAAAGAGCAGATCTTCGCAGAGCTCAGTCACTCAGAGGAAGAGGGGGATCTGGCTGATATCAAGTCCTCTCTAGTAAACGAGTCAGAAACGAGTCCAAACAGCAACAGTCATGATGTAAGTATTTAGTGGTTTTTATTTCAAAGGATTTGATGTTTTGCCAAGTTTCTTCCGCAAATGTTTTCCATATTGTCAAACAACTTCCACCAGGACAATAATGTCAGCAATTAAGACCAGAAAACAGTTAAATATTTAGAAAAAAATAGGACATTTTAAATGACCTCTTTGAAGGGTGACTCGTTATTCTACGGTGACTCAGGTAGGCCTGTATTGTGGATCATCCTAATTCAGGTGTGTTTCGGGCCCTAGTGTGTGTTCAGCTGGAAGACAAGCTCATAAAATACACTAATGTGGCTTCAGAGCAGATGAAAGCTTTCTGAGCGCTTATAAAAACACCAAGGTCAATACTATTAACCAAAGGAATATTGCTGAAGATTTGTTGCGTTTTTATTAAACAGCTAAAATAGAAAAATAATTTCGAATCCAGCCCAGTATTAACGAGGGAATAATTATGAGTTTTATTCAACAATAACATTAAATACTGATGCGTATTAGATGATAACACTGATTACGATGAACAAAATATTGCAGTTTATGCAATTGTTTTCAATAGTTACAAATAAATCTCAAAATAAATGTCAGATTGACAATATTATTTATCAGTGAATAAATATTAAATGACAGAGACAAGATGACGTGTAATGCTATGAAATGTTTACACTTCCAAACCTGCCCTGGCCTGCTTGATGTCTAACAACAAAAGGACATGTTTTCAAATGATGAATATTTGTAAAAAATTAATAATCAACCAGCATCCAAAAATGATACATACAAAATAATAATACGAATTTCTGATAATTATTTGGAAAGTCTCACCACCAAATACATTTTTATCTCTTGCTCATAAAATTTTATTAGACTAGTATTATTTACAGATACAGTTGGATGTCATATGATTATATATGAGCAGAATATAGCAAGAGTCTGAAAATTCGCTGTTCTTCCTCGAACCCAAACATCCTGTCTTAAGGACCGTCGGTGAAACGACACATTTATCCTCTTTACATTCATCTATCAGCTCAAACAGCTGTTGTTGACACGGGTGGAGAATCCTGTGTTAGAGAACACACACACACATACACACACACTCTTAACACACACACCATACACGCACACTCTTAACACACACACATACACAGAGCCACGTTATGTTACAGGAAGGTACCAGCTCTCAGTTAGCTGTGCTGCCCGTCATTAAAGCAAAAGCTAATGGAATTCCAGCTACTTCCCGGCCAGAGCACAGGCAGACAGGGGCCCTGGCTGTAGTCACGACGACGGGGGCCGCAGAGTTAATAGGGAATCAGCCGAGGTTCCCGCCGCTCTGCCGGGGGCCACCCTGAGGGGGGCTGGGGGAGGCCCCACTCACAGAGAGAGGGTCCTTCTTTACCAAGTCTCATTCTAAAATCAAGAGGGAAATGGATGTAGAGAGGGAGAGAGAGAGAGAGAGAGAGCGGGAGGGAGAGATTATTTTGGAAAGAGAGGGAAAGGGAGGGGGGGGTTAATATATGAATATAAAAGGCATGTAGCCAACACTAATGCAGGGTGTGTGTGTTTAAGTGTGTCTGATGTGAGTGTATGTGTGTGTGTGTGAGCTGGGCTTCAGAGGAGGCGGTGTGGATGAGATGAGCAAGACGCCAAACAAGTTAATTTGTAATCTCCTAAGGACATGAAGCCTGATGAGGCGCTTTGTAGGCAAGCGCTAACCTCTCACTAACCTCTCACTAACCTCTCACTAACCTCTCACTAACCTCTCACTAACCTCTCACTAACCTCTTGCTTTCTTCACTGTGTGTGTCTCAGTGTTTTTCTCTGTGTGTTTGTGCATCTCAATGTAATGCAAGGGAACCGCACAGGCCCCAAAGTGTGTGTGTGTGTGTGTGTGGTGAATTCACATCTCTTTTTGCAGCCTTAAAGGCCCTTCAATATTGATTGACCTCTAGTTCTTTCATTTCTTCCAGGGAACTAGACAGTCCCAGATATCCCAAGACTCGTACCATGAAAAGCACAGAGACCTTGACGACGGTAAGTAGAGCTCAGATCGTCACCCTCTTCAAACACGCGGCTGCTAATCCGCCTCGTCGCATCAACGCCACACTCTGTGAGAGCCATGTTGACTCAATACTCCACTTTGGTTAAATCCTGGCCCACTTCAGATGGGATGGGTAAATTGGTGGAGGAAAGGAGGGAGAGAGGGAGGGAGAGAGAGGGGGGATGGAAGGAGGGAGAGAGGGAGGGAGGGAGGGATAGAAGGAGGGAGAGAGACAGGGAGGGAGGGAGGGAAAGAAAGAGGGAGGGAAGGAGGAAGAGAGAGAGGGAGGGAAGGAGGGAGGGAAGGAAGTGATAGAGACAGGGTGGGGAAAGAGGGATGGAGAGATGGAGGGAGGAAACCAAAAGGACAATTTGTTTTAGGAAACAAAGGAGGAAAGGGAGGGAAAAACAACTGGTATGAAAGAAAAGAGGAAAATTATGAATTCAGAGGATGGGAAAGTGATAGAGAGAAGAGAGAAAGAGAGAGAGAGAAGAGGAAGAGAGGGAGAGAGAGGAGGAGGTGAAGAGAGAGAGAGGAGAGAAAAGAGATAGACAGAGAGAGGAGAGCGAGAGAGAGGGAGGAGGGGAAGAGAGAGAGGAGAAGAAAAGAAAGAGAGAGAAGAGGAGGTGAAGAGAGATAGAGGAAGAGAGGGAGACAGAGGAGAGGGAGAGAGAGGAGAGGAAGAGAGGGAGAGAGAGGAGGAGGTGAAGAGAGGGACAGAGAGAGTGATGGACAGGCCATCATCCAGTTCTTGTCATTAGGATCAGACTGGTCTTATTGAACGAGCGTCACAGTGAATCCTGCTCTCATCTCCTGTTCAGAAGCTGCAGCTCTCCTGTAGTCTGTCAAAGTTTGGAAAGTCATTTTGTTTTTGACAGACACATACATGTTTCTCCACTGTTCATGCAAACCACAAACAAGGTAATTTAACGGGATGAAGATAGGCTTTGACCGAAATGTACAGATGTAGGTACAAAACAGCTACATTTTCATCAGAATGTCACCTTCGGCAATATTTTGAAGACCATGCTTACTCATCATATACTTGTAGGTTAAACGTTCTACAGACCGTGATGGAATTTAATGGATTCAAAACGAGTTAGTGTTCGTGTTGTCGAGAAAATCTTTATATTTGCATTTCATTTTCAATGGATCTTATATATATATTTTTTTTATGCAATTAAATGAGAATCAATTATTATTGTGTAAAGCAAAATATAGTGTTTTCCTTTTAAATGTTTTGTAATTACAGCCGTTGAACCTGCTCTTAAATCACAGGAGGTGACTTTTTAATATGAGTCATGAACCTCACACCCACACACACACACACACACACACAGACCACACACACACACCCCACACACACACACACCCACCCACACACACACACACCCACACACACGCACACACACACTGATGTATTGTCACGGTCAACATGTTGCTGTTGTTGCACCAGGGTTCATTTGATCTCTTTGTCTCTCTAGATATGCCCCAGTACACACACCACACCCACACACACACACACACACACACACACACTGACATGATCACACACACACACACAGTGCTCTAGGTCACAATTGGAGTCTTGGAGTGTGTTTGGTCTTTGTTCTTCTCTAGAATAGAACCTTCAAACCAAATACCCCCTCTCAAGCCCCATGCAGCCATCAATCACGCACGCACACACGCACACAAACACACACACACAGGGACACACACGCGCACTTACTTTCACTCGATCTTGTATACTCTCTGTCTCTGATGTATTCCAATCCATCTCCTTTCTCCACCCCCAAGCCCCCCCCTCACCCCGCAGCCCCCCCTCACCCCCACCCCGGCCCTACACCCCACCCCGCCTACACCCCCCCCCCCCCACCCCCCCCCCCCCCCGCAGACCCCCCCTCTTCCCACTGTATCGTCTGCCGTGTGTCGTTTCTGTTCAGGCAGGAGGGCGCCCCTGCAGCGACAAGGCCCCCTTGTGCAGGGTGGGAGGGAGGGGAGGGGGCGGGTAGGCGATGGGCGAGTGTAGATGAGAGGAGGGGGGGGTGTATCTGTCCCGCCTCCCCCCGTTGAGAGACACACTCTGTATGTTTTCCCTAATTGCCGCTAATTGGCCCAGAGGGACACTATTGTCCCCTGAACATAACAGGACCGCCACCACCGCCCTCAGTGCAGAGAGGGCCCCCAGACAAAGGCAGTGTGGCCCAACAGAGCAGCAGGGGTCAAAGCGATCAACAGTGATATCATGAGGCCTCTTAGCTTAGAGGTCGGGGTGCAATTTGGTCGTCTTCCAGGTCTTTGATTGGCTGATGATCGTGATGTCACCGGCGCGTTGCTCTTTCCTGACAGAATGTTCACGTTTCATGTTTATTTTGAATATGTTTTTTGGTTGTTTTTAGAATTACATGTGGTTTTTCTTATGTTGATTTCTTTTGTATACTTGTCGACTTTCAGCCACAAAACCTTTCACATTTAGAAGCTCCGTCCAAGAAAATATGAGAAGACATTGCTTCTAATTTGTTTACAAATTATTTGTTTCTAGAGAAGTTTGGATTTTCAAAGCAGATGCAAATAAAACACTAAATTGATGTTGTTTGTTTGTTTGTTTGTGTGGTTGCCAGGGAAAACACCAGGACATGTACAGTAAGGGCCATCCTTATCAGGGTTACCCCGGTTACATCATGATGACCAACATGAGCAACGACTCTTACATGAACAACGGCTCGCTGTCGCCGCCCATGCCCCGCACGGTGAGTGCCTCCTCCAATCACAATGCCACGATCACCTGTCAATCATCGCACTGTGGGTTGTTTGACCCCCCCCCCCCCCCCCCCCCCCACCGACTCCCATTGGAGCAGTTGAGCTCTAGATCATTTACTTCAAAATTCTCTCCTGTCATAGATATTTTGGCTGCATCAGTATTACGGCCAATCTGTATTTTTTGTGTGTATTTGTATGAGATCAATAGAGTATTTATGACCGATCTATGTATGATCAGAGAGGGTTGACATACATGGATGTGTGAGTGTGTGTGACTGCATGTGTGTGTGTGTGTGTGTGTGTAGCGGTCAGTGACCGTGGCCTCCTCAGATCTGAGGGCAGTGTGTGGGGTCAGTGAAGACTGAACACGGTGGTCTGTTGTATGTCACATCACTGGGACTGCCTGGTGTAACAGAATGAACTTAGGTCTGCGGGTCGCCTTCCTGTGGGAGAGTGTGTGTGTGAGTGTGTGTCAGTGTGTGTGTGTGTGTTGGTCTGTCCTGGTTTGTGAATGTTTCCCTTGACGAGCAAGACAGACGTACATCCCCAGCAGTTGTCCCCATTTTAATCCTGTTTGGTTGGAGTGTGTGTGAATATGTGTGTGTGTGTGTGTATGTGAGAGTGTGTGTGTGTGTTGGATGGAGGGGGGCACCAGCCTGGCTATGGCTCGGTGCCTCGCAAAGCTGCACCCTGCTAACAAGGAGACGAGAGGACACACCCTCTCACACACACCACACACAGACACATCACACACACACACTCTCGCTCACACTCACACACACACTCACACTGTTTGAGGTGATCATAGACTCACTCCCTCAGTGTCACAGTTGCTTCGCTCCACCAGACTGACTCACAGTTTGTGTTTTTCAACGAGGCAACTCTGGTAGGTAGAACCTGGTTCCTTATTAGGTTCCTCATTAGGTTTTTGGTTCCACCGCCATCGAGGTTTCTGTGTGAGTGTGTGTGTGTATCTGTGTGTGGATGTGTGTGCATGGTGTGAATCTGCTACCAGAGGCAGATGTGTGATCGTAAAAGGGCCACAGCCACACGCTGAGTTTAAAGGAAAGTCCCCCCCCCCCCCCCATGCAACTCCCCCTCCAAGATGATGTCAGAGTTGCATCTCTGATTCCTAGTAGCTGGAGCCATGTTGTTTTGGAAACAACACTGACCTCATTGTAGAGCGTTAACAAACTCTCCCTCCACTCTCACAAACTACGAACGGATTTGTTTTATTTGAGCCGTGATGAAACGTATATCACCGCTACTTTTTCCTGATGGTTTTATGGTCGCTGGCGTTGGGGCTACCTTTAAGACATGACAGGCAGCGAGCCGACCTCGTTTTATTGGAGGAAATGAGTCGTTGATGGAGCTGAATGAGGACCCCGGCCGTTAGGCGTCTCTCTCACTGCCAGGTCCTTTTAAAACTCAGACTTTTTATTTCATATATTTATATAGTTTTTCTTTCATTTCAGTTCATTCACTCCGGCTGGCTTTAGTTTCTCCTCCCCACCCCACCCCCCCCTTCCTCCATCTCTCCCCCCTTCTCCACTCCTACCCTCCCCCTATGATTTCTGTCTTCAATAAAACGGGAGTCATTTCATATAAGCTTCTCTCACTTAACAAAACCCTTGATGAATCACACCTCTCTCCCATTGGCTGGCCTCTTACACAGCTACTCTCATTCTTTTATTCCATTGGCTGTCCTCATACACTGTTTACAAAATGTTGGTCTCCCATTGGCTGTCTTCGCAAACTACTACCCTCATTCTTTTCTCCCATTGGCTGTTCTCAGACACTGCTACCCTCACCCCTCTCTCCCATTGGCTGTCTTGGTACACTGCCACAGTCGCCGCTGGCAAACCGCAGCCAGACTATCTTCAGGCCTGGGATTGGTTTTCAGCAAGATCAAAGGAACTAGCATCCCTCCTCCCCCCACCCTCCTCCCCCCTCCTTCCTCCCCTCCTCCTCCATCCCTTCCTCTCTCCTTCTCTTCCTTCATCTCTAAGCAGTCTAGATTGATTTCCATTGACCATGGCATTCCTGTGTGGGTGGACCTGGCTTGATGGGGCTGGAGGGAGTTCCTGATTGTCAGCAGATTTTAAGGAGAGGGTGGTGGGTGGGGGGGAGGAGGGGGGGAAGGGGAGGTGTAGGAGCTAGCAAACTACTTTATCTTAGCCAATGTGCTTCAGGAGCAAAGATGTGTGAGTGACTAGCCAGCTAGCGTAGCTTACCTTAGTGTGTTTATTTTACTTTGGAGATGGTTAAAGTACACAATACTACCACTACAGCTTACTGCTATCGCCTATTCTGATTGGTCCATTCTAAACCTAGTTTTGATTGGTCTATTGTTATGGCTGTTTTGATTGGTTGACTGGCCTGGTGTTGGAAAGTCCATCCAAGTAACCCTGTAAACAGCTTGTGGATGAAGTGAATGAAAGAGTGACTAACATGTATCCATTTAGCAGACGCTTTCATCCAAAGCGACTTCCAGGAGAGAGCTTTACAAAAAGAGCATCGGTCACTGATCATAACAACATGCTCGTCCCCTAACATTGCGGGTTGTCAGATTATGAAACATACATGGTGAGAAACCAAACAAGTGCCAAAGGGAAGAACCACAAGAGCACTCAGTTAAACAAGTTACAATTACATGGCATGAATCTTAAACGGACTATAGTGAACCTGTAGGAAAGCAAGTAATAACAACAATGTACCACACAGCAAGTACATGAATTCCAAGATGAAGGGAGTGAGTGAGCGAAGGAAAACCCTGGCAAGCAGAAAGAAGTTCCTCCTGGTTGATGTGGTTTTGGTTCTTACAGAGGAACCACATGAAAGGAACCCTGTCTGGCTGTGGAACCAGCCCAACTTCAGCTCAGTGTGGGAGGAAATATGAGGTGTTCTTCAAAGTAGTTAGGCTTGTAACTCCTATCGATTTTTATGTTTTTCAGTCGTTTTGAAGTGGCTTAAAAGGGTATATATATATATGACTCTAAATATATAGTGTGAATGTTCTTGTGTGTTCTATATTCAGTGAAGGGGTCGTATGAGGTATGGAACTTCTTGGATTTTATTGGATTCATTAAAAGTGTGTGTGAGTGTATGTGTGTGTGTGTGGGGGCATGTTTGCATGCAAGTGTATGTTTGTGTGTGTGCTTGTCTCTGTGTGTTTGTGCATGTGGGGGTGCAAATGCGTGCGTGTGTGTGTGTGCCCGTGTGTGTGTGTGTTTCCAGCTGTGACAGCCTCAGGAATAGAGTGTGTTCGAAGGCACCGCTCTGCCCAGTTTGACCTGGGGTCGTCCTGCTGTCGAACCCGAGTCTGAAGCAGCAGATATTCAGATCAGCAGATATTCAGATCAGCGGGTGTTCAGATCAGCAGATATTCAGATCAGCGGGTATTCAGATCAGCAGGTATTCAGATCAGTAGGTATTCAGATCAGCAGGTATTCAGATCAGCAGATATTCAGATCAGCAGGTATTCAGATCAGCAGGTATTCAGATCAGCAGGTATTCAGATCAGCAGATATTCAGATCAGCAGATATTCAGATCAGCAGGTATTCAGATCAGCAGATATTCAGATCAGCAGGTATTCAGATCAGCAGATATTCAGATCAGCAGATATTCAGATCAGCAGATATTCAGATCAGCAGATATTCAGATCAGCAGATATTCAGATCAGCAGGTATTCAGGATGCTTTAGTTACTATTCATTTCAAAGTGTGTATGTAAAAGTTACACTTTAACCCTATATTATTATGTTTATTATAGTATTATCAATTTACAGATTGAGAAAGACCCCTCCCTAACTCATCCAGCCGGCCTCCTCCACTCTCTCTCCTGTCTCCCATCCGACCTTACCTCTCCTCCCCCTGCTGGTGCTGGTGGCGTGGGGGAGGGGGGAGGTGGGAGGGGGGCAGAGCTGCTGTGCGCTTTGATGTTGGAGGGGGACCTGACAGATCCTCTTGTTGCCCTGGCTCCTCACACCGTGGAATCACTAACCCAGGGTTACCTAACGGGATTTACCAGCAGCTCTGCTCGCTTTTCCACCCTCCCTCCCTCCCTCATTTCTATCTCTCGCTCCCTCTTTCCCTCATGCATTTCTTCTTCTTTCCATCCCTCTCCCCCTCTCTCCCTCCCTCCCTCCCTCCATCCACCTCTCCTCTTCTAACTCCCTCCCTCCTCCCATCTCCCCCCCCCCCCCATCCCTCTTCTCCCCCCTGCTCCACTATGAGTTGTGAACCCTAGGACCATAGAGGAAAACCGGTTTTAAGTCATACATTTCCCAGCAGTCCTCCGTTTTCTGCTGTCATTGTCAGAGAGCTAGCAGACTGACACCATGTGTAGTTCCCAGTCTGTGGGGAGCGTTAGCCTGCCTGGGAGGCTGAGACAGGGTCCTGCTTCCGCATACAGCTGGAAGCCATATGAAGACTGAAGGGACTCAGGATGTGTGTGTGTGTGTCATTTCGTAGACAAACATTGGTCTAAGGAGCGATAGATTAGAGTGTTGGTTTGGTGGTATGTGGTGTTGCATGTGAGTGTCTTGTTTGCAGAAAGCTAAATCTCCGAATCACCCTTGTGTTAGTGTCTACTGTGTACGAGTGTGTCTTTGTGAGCTTGTAGAAGGGTCTATGTGTGTGTGTGTGTGACAGAGACCTCACACGCTGAACCATGACCTCACGCTCTTTGAAGTTGGATGGTGTCTCTGTGTTGCTCTCTGCTGCTCTGTGTTGCTTTGTGTTGCTCTGTGTTGCTCTGTGCTGCTCTGTGCTGCTCTGTGTTGCTCTGTGTTGCTCTGTGCTGCTCTGTGTTGCTCTGTGTTGCTCTGCGCTGCTCTGTGCTGCTCTGTGTTGCTCTGTGCTGCTCTGTGTTGCTCTGTGCTGCTCTGTGTTGCTCTGTGCTGCTCTGTGCTGCTCTGTGTTGCTCTGTGTTGCTCTGTGCTGCTCTGTGTTGCTCTGTGTTGCTCTGCGCTGCTCTGCGCTGCTCTGTGTTGCTCTGTGCTGCTCTGTGTTGCTCTGTGTTGCTCTGTGCTGCTCTGCGCTGCTCTGTGTTGCTCTGCGCTGCTCTGTGCTGCTCTGCGCTGCTCTGTGTTGCTCTGTGCTGCTCTGTGTTGCTCTGTGCTGCTCTGTGTTGCCCTGTGTTGCTCTGCGTTACTCTGCGTTACTCTGCTCGGCTTACTCTACAGACGCGAGCTGCCATGTTTCAGCCACATGCTCCGCCACGCCTCCATGTGGAAGAAATCACCTTATCAAGCTCTTTGATCCTGCTCAGAGGGATCCCCCCCCCCCCCCCCCAGCCCCTTTCCACCCCCAAACTGAGCCCATTCACTGCCTGTTTTCCTGGCTGTGTAAGAGGAGAACAGAGCGATGCTGGGAGTTATGTGGAGGAGGGAGAGAGCAGATTCATGTTCTGTGGATGAGGAGGGTTTAACAGTGGTTGGTGGTTTGTTGCTGGTAGCTTATTTGGGGGTTTGTGACTTTTATGGTAATCTGACTAATACTGGAACAAAATTAGACATGGAGAGGGGTGAGGAGTGGGGGGGTGGGGTTGAGGAGTGAGGGAGAGGGGTGAGGAGTGGGGGAGAGGGGGAGAGGGTCCTAACCCAGACAGACCAGCTGCTGAGAGGTCATCACTCCTCACCCTCAGCCTCCTGACCTACTGGAAGTCTAGAGGAGAGGGGGAGGGGAGGAGGGGAGATGGGGAGGAGGGGAGGAGGAGGAAGAGGGGAGGAGGGGGGTGATGGGGGGAGGGGATATGAAATGGTTTGGAGCTGTTACTTTTGGGGGTGAGAAGAGCTGAGGAAGAAAGGAAAGGAGAGAAGGAAAGGAGAGAAGAAGCTGTGTTTAGTCTCTGGTGCCTCAGTTGTCGTCACTCTGTCTCCATGTTGTGACTCCCTGATCCTTCAGCACCCCCCCCCCCCACCCCCCCGTCACAGTCTCACACACACACACACACACACTCACACCGCAGCACCCCAGAGGGGGTCTTATTGAAGCTCCACAGTGGGGGCCCTGAGAACGAAGGAACCAGACGGGCCTCCTGGCCCAGAGACGATAAGAGCCCCTCCTGCAGCCCCCCCTGCAGCCCCCCCTGCAGCCCCCCCTGCAGCCCCCCTCTGCAGCCCCCCCGCCCTGAGAGGCCGGTGACTCCAAACCAAACAGCCTTGTTGTTTCGTAACTCCCAACATTCACACTCGCTCAACTCTGGGATGAATGGGAGACGTTTGATGTGGTGTGAGAGGGAAAAACACACTCACACACACACACACACACACACACAACTGCTGCAACCATTTATGGGCAAGGACACAAACTCAAACACTCGGTCGGTTTGAGTCAGTCTGGTGTCTGGGGACGGTCAGCATGCTTCAAGATGAACGTCTGCTGAAAGATCATTTTCAAGTCTTTTAGACATTTTACCTTCATTTAGGCTTAAATCTGGGCCAGCTCAGGAACATGGAGTAACCTGTGAGCCTCAAACACCACCTAAACACTCTGACAGTGAGGATTCTATAGCCTCAAACAGCTACCTACTGATAACCAGTTCACTGATAAAAAGTCCAGTAAGAAGGTCGTCAAGGTCTTAGAATGACATTAATGGCGCTTTTCCACCGCATGGTATCAGCTCGCCTCGACTCGCATTTTTGGCGTTTCCACCGCAGTTCCATGGTACCTGGTACCTGCTAGCGGGTGCTTTTTTAGTACCTTCTCGCTCTAGGTACCAAGCGAGCTTAAGTCGAGCTAAAAGGTGACGTCGGCAGACGGCCGGCCATTGATTGGCCAGAAAGTGTGACGAAGTCACGAGAGCGACTTAAAGCAATAGGGCCGCAGCTAATACTTATTACTATCAGATACAGTCCATTACACCAACAGTCTACAAGCTTTTTAAAAGTCAGATAATTTACAAAAGACTAGTTCGTCAACATGGCTAAAATTATAATGTGGACTCTGTCCACTTGTGGGTTGCGTTGGTGTTATTTACGTCGCGTACAAAAATACGTCACGGCCTACGTCACGCCCCTTTCGCCGAATCTAGAAACAGCCCTCACTTTGTCTGGTGTGAAAAACAACACATGATCAACAGCTGCACTGTTGACACAATCTCTCTCTCTCTCTCTCTCTCTCTCTCTCTTGCTCTCTCTCTCATCTCTCTCTCATCTCTCTCTTATCTCTCTCTTATCTCTTTCTCTCATTCTCTCATCTCTCTCTCATCTCTTTCATCTCTCTCCTCCCTCTCCTCCCTCTCCTCCCTCTCCTTCCTCTCGTCCCTCTCTTTTCTCTCTTCTCTCTCCTCTCGGTCTCTCTCAGAAGCTCGTTAGTTCTTGGCCTGCTGTGGTGGGTGTGAGAGAGAGCCGGAAGCTCTTCCATGCTAGTTCGTGCAGTTTGAGTTTGTCTGTCAGGAAGTTGATGGATGCTCATGTGACGGTGTTAGACAGTCAGGACAGCCAGCAGGCTCATCACAAAGCTCAAGGAACCCAGCTGCTTAACTGAAACCAGGAGAAAACCTGGAGCCAATCTCCCCCCCCCTCTCTCTCTCTCTCTCTCTCTCTCTCTCTCTCTCTCTCTATCTCTATCTCTATCTCTCTCTCTACCTCTCTCTCTCTCTCTACCTCTCTCTCTCTACCCCCTTTTTTGTAGCGCACATCAAACTCTTTTCTTTTTCCCTGTTTCCTGAAGACACACAGCCTTACCCCGGCAGTGTGTGTGTGTGGTGAAACACACACTGCAGTTCACGGAAGGAGGACAGAGGAAGGCTTTTGCTATCAAATCATTTTGTGTGGTCCCATAGGCTGTAAAAAAACACCCTGTCCTTTGAATGGAAATAAAACACTGTCTTTCATTTTTTTTTTTGGGGGGGGGGGGGGGGGGGGGGGTAGGGTGGGGGGGCGGAAACCCATAAAAGTTGTGTCGCTGCTTTCATATCTGCCGAGCAATTGAAAACAAATGTGGCATTCTCCTTCCCATTTCTGCCTTTTAAAAAAGGCACAATTACAGAGTTGTGAAAATAAAAATTGCCCTTTAGCCTCCTCCCGCTCTTTTCTCTCCTTCATCCCCTCGTCTCTTCTCCCTCTCTTTCTCTCCATCCTTTGTTTTTGAAGAAAGAGAAAGAGAGGGGGGGGATCACCAATGTCAAAGTAAAAAAAAACGAGAGCTTTAAGAAAACTGGCAAAACGCAACACAGCTGCAATTTGCCATGAAGCAAGGAGGAGGTTCTCCCCCTCTCCCCCTGTCTCTCTGCCTGTCTCCCTCTCTCTCTCTCCTTCGCTGCCGTATTCCCTGGGCGAGCAATTGCTCCTGGCCTTGCTTTGATCTCTTCAAAGGCTCCTGTCTGCCTGCCTGCCTGCCTGCCTGTCTGCCTAACTGCCTGTCTGTCTGCCTGTCTGTATATCTATCTGTCGCTCTTCTGGGTGAGACTTGGTTGACAGTCGCTAGAGCTGAAGAGAGAAGAGGGTTGTGTTTCTACATCCGTGTGTGTGAGTAGGTGTGGTTGTGTGTGTGTGTAGTGTGTGTGCGCACGTGTGTGTGCGCACGTGTGTGTGCGCACGTGTGTGTGTGTGTAGAGAAGAGACCCTTCTCAAGGCTGAAATCAATCATAGCACCAAAGCAATTACGAGTAATTCCACACTAGCCCCGAGATTAACGTCTCCTTTACCTGAGCGACCAGACCTCCGTAATCTCAGGCATGCACCGGCGGAACAGAGGGGGGGGGCTGGTGGTAAGGGGGGTGGGGGGGTGAGGGGTGAGGGGTGACGAGGGATGGAAGGAGGGAGGGAGGCAGAAAGACAGAGAGGTGCTGAAAAGTAAGCTGTCCAACAGAGCTGAAAATCGGAGTACAAAGGAGTGATTACACTTGCAGATGGAGCTGTATTTATGACGGAGAAGGGGGGGGGGGGAGGGAGGGGAGGAGAGAGAAAGGGAGGGATGGAGGGGAGGGAGGGGTAAGGAATGGGGGTGTCATTGCCAGGAAGCTAGTTAGCTAGTCTGCTAACGAGCCAGGCATCCTTTGTGTCAGAGCTCGTCACCCCTGCTGCTTCTCCCTCCTCCCCTCCCCATCCCCCCTAAGCCGTATCTCTAACCCCCACACCAGCCCTCCCTGGTCCCCCAGCACACCCTCTTGGCCTCGTACTTTCACCCCAGGCGCCCAATTTGCTGTGGCTGGAGAGTGGGAATGGGAGAGGCAGGGAGGGAGAGAGAGAGCCAGGGAGAGAGAGAGGCAGGGAGGCAGGGAGAGAGAGAGAGAGGGGGAGAGGCAGGGAGAGAGATACCATGACAAAAATTTGGGTAAAACTGGAGCACAATGGGGACACGAGCTGCATGAGCTGTTTCTCTCTGTTTCCCTCCCTCTCTCCCTTCCTCTCTCTCTCTATCCCTCCCTCTCGCTCTCTCTCCCTCTCTCCCTCCCTCTCCCTTTTTCTCAATTCCCCTCTCTCTTTCTCCTGCTCTCTTGGTGCAGGAAGTCACTGCTTGTCAGTCCTTTTGGGAACTTGATTAAAAGACTTCAGAAAGTCGTTATGCCAACATCACATCAACCATTAGACTTCCCATCCCCCCCAAGTCACTCTGTCTCTCCTCTCTCTCTGTCTGTCTCTCTTTGTGCTCTCTCTTTCTCTCTCCTTCTCTCTTCTCTCCCTCTCCTCTCTCCTTCTTTCTCCTCTCTCTCCCCCCTCTCTCCCCCCTCTCCCTCCCCTCTACCTCTGCCTCTCTCCATCTCCTTCTCTCTCTCGCTCTCACGTAACAGGGAAGATATCACGCATCTTCCTCTCCAGTCACTGGATGCAGGATGATGAAACACATCAAGAATTCTCTGAGCAGTAGAATGTGTTTGTTCCTCTGTCGAGGTGCTGGCTTTGTCTCTCTGTGGCGTCTTTGATCACGAGGGGCCACTCGGAGTGAGGAGACCACGGAGGAGATGCCGTCATTAAAGAAATTAGATTCATGCTCTAGGAGGAGTTTAAGAGATGCAGCTGATGTAGGTTGATGTAGGGAGGGGGGATGGAGATGGTGGAGGGGTTTACAGATGATCAGGAGGTCTCAGGTTCAAGTCCCTCTTGTGGTTAGGCTAAATTCACTTTTATTATTTAACTAGTTGTTTATGAATAACTTTTGTATTATTATTTAGATTTCAAGCATCAAGTTAATCCAGTTGGTTGTGTTGAGGGAGAATCTGCTGAACATTTCAACCAGTAAACGCTCACCGCCTGCTTCTCATCTTCCCACGAGCACATCTCTCTCAGACGATGAAAGAAGACGTTTTCAGGAAACCCCGTCGTAAGTCCGTTCACATTAACGCGCTGTATGTTTAGTCAGGCGTATCCTGAGCCGCTCCCCCCCCCCTGCAGGACCCCTCCAGGCCTGCGGGGGGCAGCGCGCTCCACTTCAGACGAGCAGGTGAGGTGTTTCATGTCCACCAGAGGACAAACTTCAGAGGGGCCCTTTCCACTTTGAGGACGCTCGTCATCAAACAATGCTCCGAAATATCCCATCGATCCCCTCTGCCCCCCCCGGCACCTTGCTTTGAGATGAAAGCGCCCCGGGGCGGAGGGAGAGAGGGGGTGTGAATTCACGCGTATGACCCCCCCCCCTCCTCCTCTTCCTCCCCCCTCCGCCTTCCTCCATCACATCACCCTTCATCTAGAAACCATCCAGCTGTCCAACTATCCTCCACATCCCCTTTCTCGCAATAAATTCCCTCCATCCCTCCATCTATCCCTCCATCCCCCATCCCTCTCTCCATCCCTCCCTCCCTCTGCTCACTGCCAACCCAAGGACACCGAAGGACCTGTTTCTAGGAAGTGGGGACCTGTCTTCAGGAAGTAGGGACCTGTCTCCAGGAAGTGGGGACCTGTCTCCAGGAAGGGGGGACCTGTCTCCAGGAAGTGGGGACCTGTCTCCAGGAAGGGGGGACCTGTCTTCAGGAAGTGGGGACCTGTCTCCAGGAAGTGGGGACCTGTCTCCAGGAAGTGGGGACCTGTCTCCAGGAAGTGGGGACCTGTCTCCAGGAAGTGGGGACCTGTTTCCAGGAACTGAAGAGCTATTGTTGGAGGGATGTTCCAAAGCTCCAAAGCAAAAGACAGATGATGGACGTCATCAAACATGATGGGATGTGGACAGGTTCATAAGGGATGTGGACAGGTTTATAAGGGATGTGGACAGGTTCACAAGGGATGTGGACAGGTTCATAAGGGATGTGGACAGGTTTATAAGGGATGTGGACAGGTTTATAAGGGATGTGGACAGGTTTATAAGGGATGTGGACAGGTTCATAAGGGATGTGGACAGGTTCATAAGGGATGTGGACAGGTTCATAAGGGATGTGGACAGGTTCATAAGGGGTTCGCTTAACAACTTCTGACTCCATAAAAAATCTCCGGAAAATCTTTTTCTCTGTCAGATCTGTCATCGGTTCCTCTTCAGCATTGGTGTTGAAAGAGCTGTAAAAAAAACTAAAAAACATCCCATAATCTCTTTAAGATCTTTTTGTTGAGGTTCCAAGGAAGTCAAAGGAGATTTCCTAAATGGTTTCAATACAGGCTGGTTTCATAAGCGTTCATCTAGTCCGAACTAGACGATGCCTAAAGGGATAAGAAGAGAAGCTTTGCCGTACCAACCGACTCGCGTGGGACGCAGATATTTCAGTAAAAGCAGTAATAAGATGATGCATATGATTCCATTGTCACCCTTCCCTTCTGCCTGCCTCCATCCTGCCGTAAAGATACAATGGTTTCAGGAGAACCCATTAGGTTGAAGCACCTCTGACAATGGAGAACTGAATTAGATTCCTGCTGTGGACTATAGCTATGATATGGTTCTTCATCTGTACTCTCAGCCTGAGCTCAGTCTTTCGGGGTGGAGGGAGGGGAGGGGGAGGAGAGGGGGAGGAGAGAGGGAGGAGGGTCACCATCGCAGGTGTGGTTTGGCTCATGTGTACAAACAGCCCTCTGATAGTCTCATGTTGGCCTTCCTTTGTTAGGGTTGAATTCAGGGTGTAATGACAAAGTAAGTCTATTAGCATTTCTTAAGGGGCGATGGGGATAATCGGACGGCCATGTTTCGGCGGCGGCCATTGTTTTGTCTGCTGCCGCCAAGCACAAAAGGGCCCCTCTACAAAAAGTAACCAATAGGGGGAGGTTCCTCCTTGTCGCCGGGCGGATCCTGAAGAGGCTGCTTGAGTGGGGTTTTTTTTTGGGGGGGGGGGGGGGGGTTGGACGAGGGAGAGAATAGGCGTTTGGTTCATAGGGGGATTAGGAGGAGAAAAGGGTGCTGCTGTGTTTTGATTCAGATCTGAGACTCCGTCGTGTGTGTTTCGGTTATACCCCTCCTTGCCCCCCCCCCCCCTCTTTGCCCCCCCCCTCCTTGCCCCCCCCCCCCCCCCCAATCGTGTGGTTTTAATGACTAATTCTGAAATGGAAGGCAGTTTGGTGTCTTTACTCTGATAATCCTCTGAAATGAGGAGTCGTTGCCAAACACTAGTGTGGGTTGCATGGAGCCATTGTTGTCATATCCACCACTGTGAAATACTACAATACTAGTCTGTAGTGGGACACACAGGGAAACACATGATTTCATCATGGTTTTTATGATTTCATCATGATTTTGTGGAGGAAGGCTTTGCTTGTAGACTAAAAATGCTTCTAGATGCTATTAACTTGACTCAGGTTTTGCCTGTCAGTAAAATAGTAGAAATATTGACTGATCGTTTCTTTATTTGTTAGCTGTGGTTACTCACCTGGTGTCACTGGAGGTGTGTGTTTCAAGGTTATTAACTGTCTCAACAGAGAGAGAGAGAGAGAGAGAGAGAGAGACAGAAAGAGAGAGGGAGCGAGAGAGACACAGATCAGATAGGAGTTCTTCTTCAGGGGCTTCGTGGATTTGCGAAGGTGAATCATGTGACAGCCAGCCAGCTGGGTCAGAAGTTCAGGGAGCAGAATCAGGTGACACCGTCCCCTCGGGGGGGCTGGGGGGGGGTTACCATCTAACAAATGAATGAGTCGTGGCTGAGCAGTTAGGTTGTTGGGATACTAATCCGAAGGTCCCTGGTTCGAACCCAGGCCCTGCCAACATGACGTTGTGTCCTTGGGCAAGGCACTTCACCCTACTTGCCTCAGGGGAGAATGTCCCTGTACTTACTGTAAGTCACTCTGGAGAAGAGTCTGATGAATGACTCCATGTAAAAGACAATGGTGCATCTATTCTTTTTAGAGTAACAGTATGTTATAATACATCTGCAGTTTTCTTACTGTAAACACGTGAAAATAATAACGTAAAGATGTAAGCGCCGTCGATGAATTTAAATAAATCGGGTGTCGTTTTCCCTGAGGTAGCAGTGTGTGTTTGTGTGTGTGTGTGTGTGATAGACCAGAGAAACTAGGTCAACACACTGCACAGCTTCAGACAGCAGCAGAGAAACAGCAACAGCCTCCGCTCAAATCACCTCCTGCTAGCCAGCAGCTCTGGGGCCTGGGCCATCCCTGCCTCTCCCCCTCCCCCAGCCCCCCGCCCCAGCCTGGGCCACGCATCTGCCTCTCACTGCCTGGCACCAGATCCCTGGCTCAGCTAGGCTAGGCTACTCTACATCATGAAACTACGCTAGAATATGCTAGTCAACTTTATGCAATGCAGTGCTGTGCTATGCTAGGATATGCTACGTTCCTCCAGCGTGGCTAAAGTAACCAAGGAAAATCACATTTTTTGGGGGTAATTTTTTCAGCTGTAGCTCAATATCAATGGTTGTTCTACTAACTTGTGTCATTTTTCTACTGAAAGCTACCCTGAATATCTCGTCACTAATAAAGCGCTTCTTCTTTACCACTCATGGGCTGTGATGATGCTAGCTAGCGCTTAGCTGCGAGGACGGCTCGCTGTCTAGCTCCAGCTCTCTTCACCACAGGTAGAGAAGCACAAAGACACAGCCCCCCCCCCCCCCCTCCCCCCTACCACCACCACCACCTCCTACCCCCACCCTGCCTTCAACGCTGAGCGCACAAATCCAAACTGACAGCCATTCATGCCCAGAATACCTGTGTGAAAGCTGGGGGGGTGGGGGGGGCTATCTAGGTGATGCAGGCAAATCCTCTTTCTCATTCCTCTGTCTGTCTCTCTATTCCTCTGTCTGTTTCTCTCTCTCTCTCTCTCTCTGTGTGAGTGTGTATGTCAGGAGTCAGGTGGCTGAGCGGTTAAGGCGTTGGGCACATGATCAAAATGGTTGTGAGTTCGATTCCCGGCTGTGCCAACATGACGTTGTGTCCTTGGGCAAGGCACTTCACCCTATTTGCCTCAGGGGGGAATGTCCCTGTACTTGCTGTAAGTCGCTCTGGATAGAAGAGCGTCTGATAAATGACTAAATGTGTGTGTGTGTGTGGTCGCAGGGCTAGTGACAGTTCCTCTAGTGGAATGTTTACCTCTTCTTCAGCTTTGATGTGATCAGGTCGTGCTGAGATAACGAGCCCAGCGTCCAGACGCAGGCTGAGCCCCCGCCCACGGAGGGTCACACCACGCCAGAACACACACACACACACACAATGAGCAGCCTTCCTGGACCGGCAGTGTGAACATACTGTAGCTGGCCAATGTACAGCTGTGTGTGTAGGCAGTAGAGGAGGACAGTAGAGGAGGGCAGTAGAGGAGTGCAGTAGAGGAGTGCAGTAGAGGAGGGCAGCAGAGGAGGGCAGCAGAGGAGGGCAGCAGAAGAGGGCAGTAGAAGAGGGCAGTAGAAGAGGGCAGTAGAAGAGGGCAGTAGAGGAGGGCAGTATAGGTGGGCAGTAGAGGAGGGCAGCAGAGGAGGGCAGCAGAGGAGGGCAGCACCCCTCTCCCTCCTCTTTTCCCTCTGCCTCCTCCTCTCCCTCTCACACCCCCCCCCCCCCTCTCCCTCTCCCTCCTCCTGTCCCTCTCCCTCCTCCTGTCCCTGTCCTTCTCCCTCCTCAGGCTTATTCTCCAGTCAGACTGGCTTTCTTCTCATCTAATTGGGTTAGAGGATACACAAAGCCTGCTGGCCCGGACTGCCATCCACTTGGCCAATAGAATCAGCCCTTTTCAACTCTTCCACCAATCCGAAGCAGGGAAGGGCCAAGCTGCTAAAAGTATGGTAATAGGTTATTTATTTGAGCCTCCTCAGGTTGACTGATTGATCTGTTAGCTGCTTTTGATGAAGAGAGAGGAAGGAGAGGAGGGCGAAAGGGGGGAGAGAGGGAGGAGAGGTGGGGGAGAGAAATTGAGTTAATTTTGTGTCTGCTTCATAAAGGCTTTGAGAAGGTGTATGTTTGGTCACCTTTGTTAAGTAAAGGTGTAGGTCACACACACACAAACCAGCATACACACACACATACGCAAGCGCACACACTCACACCCTGCTGAGAATGAACACCTGGTGCTTAGGTCACAGGGCTTAATGTGTCCTCACCTCTCTCTCTTTCTCTTTTCTCTCTCTCTCTCTTTCTCTCTTTTCTCTCTTTTCTCTCTTTCTCTCTTTTCTCTCTCTCTCTCTTTCTCTCTTTTCTCTCTCTCTTTCTCTCTCTCCCTGTTTCCCTCTTTCTTTTGTTACTTTAAATTTTCTTCCTCTGCTTGTTTCTGCTCTGTGTGTTTCTGAACACACGTGTGTTGACACACCTGGGCGATCAGGCGTGTGGATGGCATGTTCACCAGATAGTTTGGATCACGTCACATGGACCTTGTGATCAGTTCAAAGGTCAAGATTCCTCTTTCTCTCTCTCCCTCTTTCTATCTCCCCCTCTCTCTCTCCCCCTCTCTCTTTCTCTCTCCTTTCCATTCCATACTAAATCGTTCTCTCTCCCTCTATCCCTCCCGTTCTCCCCCTGTTTTCCTTTTCTCCAACTCCTCCTCTCCTCCTCCTCTCCTCCTCCTCTCCTCCTCCTCTCCTCCTCCTCTCCTCCTCCTCTCCTCCTCCTCTCCTCCTCCTCTCAGCAGCTTGGGTTACAGGTTCACACACACAGTGAAGAAGTGCTGGTTCCTAAAAAAAGGTTTCAGCCTTGTGAGACTCTGTTGTTGCCACTTAAGCTTTCTATTTCCAAAACATACATGCTCCCACACAACACACACACACACACATACCCACTCATTATTGTTGGTACCTGCAGGCGTGAGCAGTCCTCGTTGCATATCAATTGCAGAAGTGGGTAGCGATTATTATTATAAAAAAAGAATTCCACTTCGCCTGTTTCTGTAACAGCACATTACTCCCCAGGAAGACGGATGATTAAGAAGCAGACAGACAAGAGAGAGGGAAGAAGAGGAGGGAAGGAGAGGAGGGAAGGAGAGGACAGAGGAGAGAGAGAAGGAGAGACAGAAGGAGAGGAGGGAAGAAGGAGGGAAGTAGAGGAGGGAAGGAGGGGAGGGAAGGAGAAGAGGGTAGGAGAGGAGGGAAGGAGAGAGAGAAGGAGAGGAGGGAGGAGAGGAGGGAAGGAGAAGAGGGAAGGAGAGGAGGGAAGGAGAGAGAGAAGGAGAGGAGGGAGGAGAGGAGGGAAGGTTAAGAGGGAAGGAGAGGAGGGAAGGAGAGAGAGAAGGAGAGGAGGGAGGAGAGGAGGGAAGGAGAGGAGGGAAGGAGAGGAGGGAAGGAGGGATATAAGGAGAGGAGTGAGGAGGGAAGGAGAAAGAGAAGAGTGTATGTGGTTATGTGGTGTGTATGTGGTGTGGGTGTGTATGTGTATGTGGTGTGTAGGTGTGTACGAGGTGTGTGTATGTGGTGTGTAGGTGTGTACGTGGTGTGTGTATGTGGTGTGTAGGTGTGTACGTGGTGTGTGTATGTGGTGTGTAGGTGTGTACGTGGTGTGTGTATGTGGTGTGTGTAGTGTGTGTGTTTCCTCCTCTCTGCCAGGGCTCTGTGCCAGTGTCAGTTCCGCACAATGAATTTCTCTCCAGACCACATCTAAGGAGCTGCGTCATGAAGACAAGCCAAGCTTGACTCTGAAACCAGCCAAGGGAGCATTCTGTGTCTCTCTGTCTCTCTCTCTGTCTCTCTCTCTCTATCTGTCTCTGTCTCTGTCTCTCTGTCTCTCTCTGTCTCTCTCGCTCTGTCTCTGTCTCTCTCTCTGTCTCTCTCTTTGTCCCCATCTCTCTCTCTCTGTCTCCCTCTCTCTCTCTGTCTCTCTCTTTGTCTCCCTCTCTCTCTGTCTCTCTCACTCTGTCTCTCTCGCTCTGTCTCTCTCTGTCTCTCTCTCTGTCTCTCTTGCTCTGTCTCTCTCTCTTGCTCTCTCTGTCTCCCTCTCTCTTTCTCTCTCTGTCTGTCTTTGTCTCTCAGTCTCTCTCTCTCTGTGTCTTTTCTCTCTCTGTCTCTCTCTCTTTCTCTCTGTCTGTCTGTCTTTGTCTCTCTCTCTCTCTCTCTCTCTATCTCTCTCTTTTCTCTCAGTAAAATATGAATAGAAAGATCCTAAGCCTGTTAATCCTTCTCAACAATAACATGGACCTCCAAGATGGCTGCCCTCCTTCATGGAGTCTCCATCTCCGTCCTCGAGGACGACAGAGATGGTCTGGTGATCAGAAGGGATCAAATTGCCGTGGCAACATGTTGTGTACCTCATTGGCCGTGGTCTGTTGTCCAATCATATTCGTTGGGAGCGGGTGTATGTGTGTAGGTGTGTGCATGTGTGTGCATAAGTAGGTGTGTGTGTTTCAACTTTGTATTGGCGGCGGGACAGGAAGGAGTTGGGAGAGCCAATCCGAAATCTCCTGGAAGAAATTCAAAATGGCGTCAGAGAGTGTCTCTCAGTGATTCTTGATCAGTGTGAAGTTCTTTAGGAAGCAGCTGGTTTCATCCTGTAGCTGTGTAATCACTGTCATATGTTGACGAAGAACATTTAAGACCACATACTTTGCATACAGCAGCTTTTCTGTGGTGGATTTAGTCTCCAGCCTTCAGGTTGGCACACAATGGAGATCAGTTTCTCAGGAGATTGAGGAGAATGCCTTGTGACAGCTGCGACTGCACAAACAGGCATCAGCCCTGATCTAAGATGGCCACTGGTAGTCATTGAGGGTCATGGGCCAGCCGTATGAGGTCGTTATGATATGGCTATGCCCGCTGTGCCTCTTACCCTGCCTGTCTCTCTCTCTCTCTCTCATATCCTCCCTGTCTCTCCATCCTCTCTCTCTCTCCCTCTCTCTCCCTGTCTCTCCATCCACTATCTCTCCATCCTCTCCCTCTCTCTCCCTGTCTCTCCATCCTCTCTCCATCCTCTCTCTCTCTCGGAACACGATTATATGAAAATCCACCTGCTTCTTATCTCGTTCCCAGTGGAGCGCAAACGGCCGCTGAGAGCCGCTGTAGAATGAAGAGAACGCCCGCCTCGTTTACCCTTTGACTAGCAGAGACGCGTCCCAGCTCGCTAGCTAGCGGAGTAGCTCCCTTGCTCCTGAGGGCTAAAGGTCAAAATGCTAATAGCACTAGTCTAGCCAGCTAGCTCCAGGACAGCTCCCTTGTTATTAGCGAGGCAGCTAGCTGGCTAGCTTGCCCCAGGTTCAGATAAGGATGTTATTAGCACCAGCTAACCCTGTGATTAGCCCTGTGCTAGCCCAAAGCTACTTCATCATGCAGATTATGTTTCGACCTTTGACCTGCCCTGATTAGGGGTCAGCTGACTCACATGGAGAGGGTTTAAAGACTGTTCTGTCTCCTTCATTAGGACCTCTTTAGCTGCAGTTAGATGGGAGAGTCTGATAATGTGTGTGAGGTTGTGTGGTGTGTGTGTGTGTGTGTGTGTGTGTGTGTGAGGTTGTGTGTGTGCTTGAGTGGTTGTGTGTGTGTGTGGTGGGGGAGGGATTTTGTAGGGGTGGCTGGTGCCAATCATGCCTTTCCCACACACACACACACACTCACACACACACACACGCACACACACACACATCAGGGCTGTGGTGTTATAAACCTTCAGTACATAGGACGATTATACTTACTATACATACTAGATTCTCCAAATTTCAGTCATATGATATGAGAAATATGTCATATTTCAGTCCCTAAAGTTATCTTGGATTCCATGCTGCAGTTTGCGCCACTATTAAACAGCCATCAGAACCCGATTACAGCTGCTCCTTCACAAAACTTATTCAGGAAATGTATCAGTAATTCATGTAGAAAACAAAGTGCAAAGTGTAATCAATAGTGTATGGAGGGCTGGTCCTGGGAGGCTGGAGGGCTGTCCTTTTGTACCCGATGTTGGGTGCTGGTCCCTGGGGTATGACGTCTGGGTTGTGGGTGTGTTCTGGTGGTCGGGGTGGATAGTACTGTGAGGTCTGTGTGGAGAGATAATTACCCCTATACTTGTCCTTCCAGTACGAATCTCTCTCCTCTCCTCTGCTCGGTCTCTCTCTCTCCATCCTCCCCCTCCAATTCTGTATCCCTCCCTCCCTTCCTCCCCCTCCTCTCTCCCCCATCCCCAGACTCTCTGTAATGAAGTCTCCTTATTCAGCAGCTAATGACTAGCTTTGATCTTGCAGCTCTAAGACCTATGCTCTAACTCTGCCCTGTGGGTCTCTCCCTCTCCCTCTCTCGTACGCTACCTCTCTCGCTCATAAGTGCCCTCTTTACCTCTCTCTCTTTAGCTCCCCCTCTCTTTCTCTATTCCCCCCCCACGCTCACTCTCTCTCCATCTTTCTTACCTTCACTCTCCTTTTCATCTGTCCAGCAGGAGTTATATATTCATCACTCACTCTCTCAGCCTCTGTATACAAACACCCCTCCCTCCCTCCCCTTCCTTTCTCTACCTCCCTTCTTCTTTCTCTCTCTGTCTCTCTCTGTCTCTTTTTCTGTCTCTCTCTTGGATGCATCTAACTGACCTGAAGCCAGGCTCTGGTCTGGGGTCTGGGGTCTATGGGCTGGGGGCCCGGGGGGCCGGGAGCCTGGGTAGGCAGTGTACTTATAACCTGGTTGTCAGGTGTTTTTTATTAGAACATGTTCTCCTGGCTTAGTTTAGGTTCCTCAAAGCACCCATGTGACGTTCACAGCCACCCCTGTCATGTGACCGAGGCCGAACGTGGCAACCGCCGCCAAACAGGAAATGGATTCGAAAAAAGTGAATTTAAATCCAGCACACATGCTGTACGGATCCACTGTTCAGTTCCTGATGGCCTGTAGAAGCTGTCATGTACTTCTTTAAGGATCACAGTAATAATGAGGACTTACTGCCACAGAAAATGGTCATGAACTGTAGTTTAACACTTTCCCTCCTCCCTCCCTCCCTCTCTCCCTCCCTCCCTCTCTCCTCCTCCAGTCTAACAAGGTTCCAGTGGTGCAGCCTTCCCATGCGGTCCACCCCCTCACTCCCTCTGATCACATACAGTGACGAACACTTTGCCCCTGGCCGCCCGCACTCCGGACATCACCCCCCAGGACATCAACAGCAAGCAAGGTAACCTCCTCTACTCCCTCCACTCCTTTCCTCCCTCCCCTCCCTTCCTTTCCTCTCCCCCCTCCCTTCATTTCCTCCCTCCACTCCCTCCTCTCCCCCCCGCTCCCATCCTTTCCTCCCACCTCTTCCTCTCCTTCTCCTCCCCTTTCTTTCCTCCCTCCTCCCTCCTCCCCCACACCCCACTACCTCCCCCTCATCGTCCAATCGCCTTGCTGCTCTCCTCAGCGAGATCAGGCCTTTGATCTCTGCTAATTATCAAAAAAAACAATCATGGCCGTCCTCATTAGAGGCTGCAGTGTGTCGAGGTCACCCTTGGACTCTCTTGAACACTCCAGTCTGCAGCCTTGCGCTGTAATTCGTCAGAACAGAAAAAAAGACACGCACAGCGGTTTGAAAGCGCTGGGTTTTCATGACTCAAGTAAAGGAGTAGTTTGCTCTTTTCTGACAAAGGGACGGTGGGAGGAGGGGGTGAGGGGAGAGACAGGGGGGGGGTGGGCAAGGTGAACAGGATTAAGCTTCTTATGGGAATGAGTGACAGATTTACTGTAACACTGTGAACTGCCCCTCTCCTCCTCTCCCTTTCCTCCTCCTCCTCCTCGCCTCTTTTCCCTCTCCTCCTCCTCCTCCTCCTCCTCCTCCTCCTCCTCCTCCTCCTCCTCCTCCTCCTCCTCCTCCTCCTCCTCCTCCTCCTCCTCCTCCTCCTCTCCCTCTCCTCCTCCTCCTCTTCCTCATCTCCCTCTCCTCCTCTCCCTTTCCTCCTCCTCCTCGCCTCTTCTCCCTCTCCTCCTCCTCCTCCTCTTCCTCCTCTCCCTCTTCACACTTCTTTTTCACGTCCATCAGTCCCTCTCTTCCCATTCTCCTTCTCTTGTCCATCCCTCGCTTTCTCTCCTGCTCTCCACTCACTCTCTCTCTCTCTCTCTCTCCGTCCCTCCTGAGAACCTGGAACACACCCTGTGGACCAGCCAGGAGAGAGAGAGAGAGAGGGAGATAGAGAGGGAGAGCAGGAGAGAGAAAGAGAGGGAGATGGAGAGGGTAGAGAGGGAGAGCGGGAGGAAGAGGAGACCAGAAAGAGAGCAGAAAATCCTGGGCTCCAGCTGGGATTAGGAGACGGCGTTAATCTGGAGTCTTTTGCCTTCTTTTTTTGTGTGTGTGCGTGTGTGTGTAGGCGCCTGTACTCATGTGTGTTCTGTGTGTGTCTAAGGAGGCTGGTATCTCTCTAGGCCTCTGTAACACCCCTCTCTCTGGGGAAGAGCCGCTTTGACAGATCTATTCTTCTCTTAACCCTCTTTCCTCCTTCATACCCCCTCCATCGCTCCTTCCTCCTCTCCTTCCTTCTCCAACATCCCTCCCTCCCCTCCTCTCCATCCCTTCCTCCCCTCCCTCCCTCCCTCCCTCCCTCCTTCCATCACCAGTGACCTTGAGCTCCACAGAGGGAGTGGGGGTCAGGCAGGACAGTAGGGAGTGCAGGCAGGGAGAGAAGCTCAGAGGGGGGCAATGTTGGCCCTTCTGGAGCCTGTCTCTGCTGGGTGTGTGTGTGTGTACACAGCACTAATGAAGCACAGGGTAACTGGACTGTACCATGTTAGTGTGTCTACAGGGGTATATCTGGGTGTAATTGGACTGTACCATGTGTGATTCCTTGCAGGGATGCAGAGGCACCATCAAGACATGCCCAACTTCTACTCTCTCTCTCCGGGGGGCGTCGGCCAGATCACCCCTCCTCTGGGATGGTATGTCCCCACACACACACGCACACACAGTCACACACACACACACACACAAAACACACAGTCAAAATCTCATGTAGATCTGTATATCTGTGTGTGTATCTCTGCATCTGTGTATCTGTGTGTTCCAGGTTCTCCCACCACATGGTCCCCGGCCCCCCGGGGCCCCATGCTACAGGGATCCCCCACCCTGCAATCGTCAACCCCCAGGTCAAACATGAACCACAGCAGCACGACTCAGACCTCATGCACATGTGAGTCCCCCCAAACAGTGACACACACACACACACTCACACACACACTCCACACACACATACACACACTCACACACACACTCACACACACACACCCTCACACACACACACACTCACACACACATACACACACTCCCACGCACTCACACACACAGTCACTCACACACTCACACACACACGCCCACACACACACTCACACACACATATACACTCACACACACCCTCACACACACACACACTCACACACACTCTAAGTGGTTGCTGATGTGGTGGATAGGATAGAGGCGTTTAGAGCAACAGGAGGATTGGTTGCCATTACTGGTGAGGTAATCACCCTTTCTGTGCGACCAATACAGGCTGGGACGTGATTAAATATCAGAGGGGGGGTTCTGGCAAAATCTGCAACCTCCACCGCAAGCCAGCCTCGCTATTGGCTGAGAGCAGCCAGACCCTCCGGAGTCTCACCCTCCGGGTTGGCAGGCTTTCTGTCGCCATGGCGCCGCACGTTGCCCCCCCACCCCCCCTCCCTTTTCCTTCTCTGTTCCTTCCTTTCTTCTTTTCTCTCTCGTCTTCTCTTGTTCTCTCACTCCATTGTTCACTGTTTCCCTCTTCCTGTCTACCTCTTTCTTCTAGCCTTGCTCTCTCTCTCTCCCCCTCTTTCTCTCCCCTTCCTCCCCTAGTCCTGGGTGACTTATTTACCTGGTGTGTGTGTGTTGTCTGCTTAGTGAGTGCTTTACCTGGAGTGTGTGTGTGTTGTCTGCTTAGTGAGTGTTTTACCTGGTGTGTGTGTTCCCTGCTTAGTGAGTGTTTTACCTGGTCTGTATGTGTGTGTGTTCCCTGCTTAGTGAGTGTTTTACCCGGTCTGTATGTGTGTGTGTTCCCTGCTTAGTGAGTGCTTTACCTGGTGTGTGTGTTCTCTGGTCGTATTGCTTCTCCAGGAAGCCTCAGCAGGAGCAGAGGAAGGAGCAGGAGCCGAAGCGTCCCTCACATTAAGAAGCCTCTGAACGCCTTCATGCTCTACATGAAGGAGATGAGGGCCAACGTGGTGGCAGAGTGCACACTAAAGGAGAGCGCTGCTATCAACCAGATCCTGGGGAGGAGGGTGAGCACACACACACACACACATCCACGCACAGACACACACTTGCTCATCCGTCTTCCTGATGTTGTGTTTCCCTGTTAGCCAATCAGCTCCCCCCCGTCTCCCTGTTAGCCAATCAGCTCCCCCCGTCTCCCTGTTAGCCAATCAGCTCCCCTCATCTCCCTGTTAGCCAATCAACTCCCCCCCCCCCCCCGTCTCCCTGTTAGCCAATCAGCTCCCCCCATCTCCCTGTTAGCCAATCAGCTCCCTCTCTGTCTCCCTCTCTGCTTTATCGAACTGATGTTTAACTTGTCAAAGCAAACAGTCTTTTATAGAACGTGCCAGAGAATGACCGGCTGGAAATTAGGTCCTTTCAAGCACTGTGTGTGTGTGTGTCTGTGTGTGTGTCTGTGTGTGTGTCTGTGTGTGTGTCTGTGTGTGTTCATGGGGGGGGGGGGGGGGGGGGCTGAGCTACTAGAACATATTTAAAGCTTTCAGTGAAGCCGCCATGGCAGAGCCAGGAAACCACAGCAAAGCATCTCTGTGGTCTGAGTCGCCCGCTGACAGTTTGCATGAAGGCAAAAAAATAAAAGAAGCTTGCCTAATTGGAACCAGTGTTTTGATATGAAATCAAACTTTTCTTCTGTGTTTTAGTTCTTTTTCTCTCTGTATTTTAATCTCTTCATCGTGTCCTCCCCCCCTCCCCTCCCCCCTCCAAGCGGTTCGAAGTTTAAAAGGATTTTTTCTTTTTTGGAGCAGAAACACGAGCATGCGGCTGTTTGGTGCTAACTTGAATGTGCAGTAATTAACTGTTCTCTCTCCCCCCCCCCCTCTCTCTCTCTTTCCCTCTCTCCCTTTCCCCCCTCTCTCTCCCCCTCTCCCTCCACCCCCTCTCCCCCCCTCCTTCCCCCCTCTCCCTCCTCTCCTCCTCTCTTTCTCCCCCTCTCCCTCCTCCCCCTCTCCCCCTCTCCCTCCTGTAATCTCTCCTGCTGGGAGCAGTGGCATGCGTTATCTCGGGAGGAGCAAGCTAAGTATTATGAAATTAGCCCGTAAGGAACGTCAGTTGCACATGCAGCTCTATACCAGGCTGGTCTGCCAGAGACAATTATGTAAGTATCAGCAGAACTGATTGGCAAGCGAGAATGAAATGAGTGTGTGTGTGTGTGTAGTGTTGATTTGTTGTTGTAATGAGCAATACTAAGTCTGTGTTTTATTTAGTATTTCAAATGGATATGTGTGTTGATTTGCATGTCTGTCTGTGTGAGTGTGGGTTTCTAAGTGTGGTGTGTGTGTTTGTGCATGTGAGTGTTTCTGAGTGGTGTGTGTGTGTGTGTGGGTGTTTCTGCATGCGTGTGTTTCTGAGTGTATGTGTGTGTCATCAGGACATGAGTTGTTGTGTATTGTTTCACAGTGTACAGTCAGCACAATTCCTTGCCACGCTATTGGCTTTTCAGTATTGAAACAGGAAATGAACGCCCAGTGATGCTAATGATGCTAACAGTCATTATCTGCACTGAACACCACATGCTAATGAGGCTAAGTGTGCTAGCTGCCGTTTGCAATGCTAATGTTCTCTGTTTTTAGAGGCATCATGATACATCCAGCCTCTCAACCATAATGAACTGTAGCATCACCAACACTCCACAGAGGAATAGAGAGAATGAAAGAGAGAGGCAGAGAGAGAGAGATGGAAAGAGAGGCAAAGAGAGAGGTGAGAGGAGAGATGAAAAGAGGCAGAGAGAGAGAGCAGAGAGAGAGAGATCGAAAGAGGCAAAGAGATAGTTAGAAAGATGAAGAGAGAGAGATGGAAAGAGAGAGGCAAAGAGAGAGATGAGAGGAGAGATGGAAGAGGGCAGATAGAGAGAGCAGAGAGAGAGAGCAGAGAGAGAGAGCATAGAGAGAGAGAGAGAGAGAGAGAGAGAGAGATGAGAGAGAGAGAGAGAGAGAGAGAGAGAGAGAGAGAGAGAGAAAGCAGAGTGCCAAATTATGGTTGTGCCTTTGATGTTCCATATCTGTGCTAATAGGCATTTTTGGATATGTAAACACACATCCTCTCTGTTAGAGTGTGTGTGTGTGTGTGTCTGTCTGTCTGTCTGTGTGTGTCTGTGTGTGTGAGTGTGTGTGTTTGTGTGAGTGTGTGTCTCTGTCTGTGTGTGTCTGTTTGTGTGTGTGTGTGTGTGTGTGTGTGTGAGACAGTGAGAGAGCGCCTGCCCTTTTTTTTAAGTGTGGCTCCAGCACTCACCTTGGCTCCACCACAAGCAGCCTCTCCTCAAAGTCCCCCTGCTAGCCCTCACACACCTCCAGCAGACCCTCCTGCCTCTGCCTCTGCCTCCCCACACAGCAGCTCCCTCACTGGGGCTCCAGGGCCAGACACATCCCTCCTGGACACAGAGAGGTTCACTTCCAGACCAGCTGTAGGGTATAGAGTGGCTGGACAGGCTGCAGGGTGCAGAGGCCTTTAACAGAAGACTCAGACATGAGCCTCTCTCCCTCCCTCCTTCCCTCTCCTCTCCTTCCCTCCTCCCTCCCTCCCTCCTTCACTCTCCTCTCCTTCCCTCCTCCCTCCCTCCTTCCCTCGTCCTCTCCCTCCCTCCTTCCCTCTCCTCTCCTTCCCTCCTCCCTCCCTACCTCCTTCCTTCCCTCTCCCTCCCTCCCTCCTTCCCTCTTCTCTCCTCTCCTTCCCTCCTCCCTCCCTCCCTCCCTCCCTCCCTCCTTCCCTCTCCTCTCCTCTCCCTCCCTCCCTCCCTCCCTCTCCTTCCCTCCCTCCCTCCCTCCCTCCTTCCCTCTCCCTCCCTCCCTCTCCTTTCCTCTCCGTCCCTCCCCTTCCCTCCCCTTCCCTCCCTCCCTCCCTCCCTGCCCATCACAGCCGTTGAAGGCAGATTAGCCAGTGAATAAATGGATTAACAGTCTTTCCAGCAGGAACCCCAAGTGCAGCTCAAATATGACTAGAATGAGTCTTCACTGCTATCTATACCTATAGTCACCCCCCCTCTGGGGATACTGGAATAAGCTGTATATACACACACGCACACAGACACAGACACACACAAACACACTGGAATCCTCCAAACCTTCAAGCACACACACACACACACAAACACACACATTTCTGCTCTCTATGGAAATGAGCTGAGGGTATGCATTTCTATTAGTACACCCACATGCAGTATATCATCCACAACACATCACCAGAGATCTACATTAGTTATGAGTATATAATGTGGTACCACAACTTGTTTGACACTCATTAAACCCCAGAACAAGAGACAAACAAGGAAAGTTCAAGTTTTAGACAGTCAGCACACCAGCACATGTACACAACATTACACAACATCACAGAAGACAACACAACACTGTCAGCGCCCCCCCCCCCCCCCCCCCCTCCCATAGGTCCACTCCCCAGTCTGTTAGTTCTTTCCCGGCAGCTGATAGGGCCAGGCGCCAGGTGGAGGCGGGGGCAGCCGAGGCGGGGGTGCTGGTTGGGCAGCAGGGCCAGAGAGGCGTGGTGGAGGGAGGGTGGGTGCTGGAGCCACACTTTAAGCGTTCACCCTGGTATGTTCTAGGGAAGAAAAAGAAGAGGAAGAGGGAGAAGATACAGGAACCAGCGGCAGGTGAGGACACACACACACACACCTGTAC
>CM059329.1:6402688-6455922 GCA_030340685.1 Protosalanx chinensis | reverse complement strand
GAAGAAGATGGGGTTATCTTCTGCTGGCTTCTGCTTCAACTGTGGAGAGGAGAGACCAGAGGACAGGGTCAAACTGGAGAGAGGAGAGACCAGAGGTCAGGGTCAAACTGGAGAGAGGAGAGACCAGAGGTCAGGGTCAAACTGGAGAGAGGAGAGACCAGAGAACAGGGTCAAACTGGAGAGAGGAGAGACCAGAGGTCAGGGTCAAACTGGAGAGAGGAGAGACCAGAGGTCAGGGTCAAACTGGAGAGAGGAGAGACCAGAGGTCAGGGTCAAACTGGAGAGGAGAGAGACCAGAGGTCAGGGTCAAACTGGAGAGAGGAGAGACCAGAGGTCAGGGTCAAACTGGAGAGAGGAGAGACCAGAGGTCAGGGTCAAACTGGAGAGAGGAGAGACCAGAGGTCAGGGTCAAACTGGAGAGGAAAGACCAGAGCTCAGGGTCAAACTGGAGAGGAAAGACCAGAGGTCAGGGTCAAACTGGAGAGAGGAGAGAGAAGAGGTCTGGGTCAAATTAGAGAGAGGAGAGACCAGAGGTCAGGGTCAAACTGGAGAGGAAAGACCAGAGGTCAGGGTCAAACTGTAGAGGAAAGACCAGAGCTCAGGGTCAAACTGGAGAGGAGAGACCAGAGGTCAGGGTCAAACTGGAGAGGAGAGACCAGAGGTCAGGGTCAAACTGGAGAGAGGAGAGAGAAGAGGTCTGGGTCAAATTAGAGAGAGGAGAGACCAGAGGACAGGGTCAAATTAGAAAGAGGAGAGACAAGTGGTCAGGGTCAAATTAGAAAGAGGAGAGACAAGAGGACAGGATCAAATTAGAGAAAGGAGAGACAAGAGGACAGGGTCAAATTAGAGAAAGGAGAGACAAGAGGACAGGGTCAAATTAGAGAAAGGAGAGACAAGAGGACAGGGTCAAATTAGAAAGAGGAGAGACAAGAGGTCAGGGTCAAATCACCTGACGTTTTCCACGCATGAGGGAGTCAAACATGGGAGTTACCTGGATAGCGATGGGCATCAGTTTGCTGTCTGGAGTTTTGTAGAGCAGGACCAGAGGAGCAGCCATGTACTGCTGTTTACCATTGATCACGTTGACAGGAAGATCATTCAAGCTAACATAGTCCGCCAGATAGATATTACCATTCTGTGGAAAAGACAAAATGTGTCATGAAAGTTATCGGACGCTCCAAGTAAGACTTTTTGTCTGAAGCTGGCAAAGTCTGTCATGGAAGCCATTTTTTGTTGTTGTTGTTGTGTGTGTGTGTGTGTGTGTGTGATCAGCATGTTAAACATGAAAGTTGTCACCCACCTGAATTTCCTGAGTGAGGGTCGCTTCTCCCTGAATCGATGCCTGGACCATGTCATCAGTGACGGGGAAGTTGTCCGGAAGCTTCATGCAGCGTTGGATCAGGATGGGGTTGACCCCGTTCAGGTACTGGTCACCGAAAACCTCATCTTCGTCCCAGTGGGCGCTGATGTATTCTTGAAATGAAGAGATTACAGAATCTAAAGTCAAAGTCAACCCTACCCCCATGGCAGTAAACCTACCTGAAGTTAAATTTAGCAGATTAGTATGTCTGGATATTTACATGATCAGTGTAAGTAACATCAATACTTACCAAAGGCAGGACTTGGGTTCAGGTTTGAATGAATGGTCTTATACTCATCCATGCCTGACCAAGGTACTTCAGAACAGAGTAACTCTTGCAGTTCATGTTTCTTGATACTATAGACAAGACATGAAGAGCACAACATTTATCCAATCCACATTATTAACCATTGTGAAAAACATTTGATGCAAATATCTGTCCTTTGCGTTGCTTTACATTGGACATATTCTGTATTTTAGCTTACTGAAACACAGGGGTGAGTTTGAACTCCACATCCTTGGTGAATGAGAAGCGGACGGCTCTCGGAAGCAAAGATGTGTCGTCAATTTCCACACACTCAGGAAGCCCCTCCAGGTACACATGCCATCTAACGGAAAATACTTTCATGTCAAGTGTTGCTATGAAGTGACATTGTAGAGAAAGTAACCTTAAAGTAAAGTGTTGCAATGTAGTTATGTGGTAGTTAAACATAACGGAAAATGTTGCTAAATCTTCTCACTTGAAAAGTTCCTGTCGTTTTAGAAGTTCCTTCTTCCTCTCCTGTAGACCCTCGTCAAAGTCCTTAAACACGAGCACAGCTTTGAAGAAAGAAAAAAGAAAACATGAAAAAATTTGTATTTACTTCTGATTTAATATAAAATGTAGACTCTCATTCATGGAACACTGTAGAATAAATGTAAGAATTCACACACTGACCCGTGGCATCTCTGATGGCCAGAGGTTCATCAGCAGACAGCCAGTTGTAACAAGGGAAGAGAACCTCCAGGTTCTCTGGAGTTGTCACTATGATCTTGGAGCAGAACCATTCGTCATCCAGCCCACATTTCGGCACAGATATAGCAGTGGAGCTCAGCCTAATCAAATACAGCTGTCCCAGGTCCTTCTCACTCTTTATTTCAATGGTTTTACGCTGAAGAGGAAAACAAAACGAAGAAACGACAAATAAATGAACTCACAATGGGTCATCTGGTCCCTGGTGAACAGAGCGGTTCTGAAGATCGGCCTGTGACACTAAATCCACACTACACCATGAAGTATCAAACACCTGTTTGGATAAGTGGGATGTTGTGACTCACCGATGATCTTCTCAGAACCTTGATTTTGTTGATGTGAACCACATCACTGCTTCCCTTCGTTCCAACAAGTTGCAAAAACACACGGTTCCTCGTCCCGGCCAGCCCCATGTCCCCAGTGAACACCTTCAGCTTGTAGTTAAACATGATGACGTTCCTACATTCATAAAAAATAAATACAGAGGTTACTTTGAATTGAATCACTATTCAATGTATCTATCTATGCGCATAATTATGATATCTTTATAGTTTCAATAATCTACAAACATCCTGAAAAGAATTCTAAAACTGGCAAAGTGAATAGTTTGGAACAATCTTCTCTTAAAAGTCTTAACATTCACCCTCTCACCTTTGAGATGCGTTGATGATGCGATGAGAACTGAGTCAGGAGGTTCTTGTTCTCCTGTGTTCCTCAGAGGCTGTTTTATAGCTGAGACAGATCAGGGATATCTGCTCTGCCAGCAGGTCTACCAGTGGGTTTGGCAGATGAAGATACAGATAGCCTTGCAATGCCGTTATCAGGACATTTTGGGGCCCATTGTGAATTTATGATGCCCACCACCCTGCCACCCCCCCCCCCCCCCCCCCCCCCCCAACTCCCCAACCCCTCGACTCAAGAAAAATCGTACCTAATATTTCCAAATTGAAGTAATATCATTCGATATTACCGATTAATATCAGCATTATGATTAAAATGACTGTGATGATTTTTCCTGAGGTATTGTTGTCGTGGGCCCTCAGTACTTGATTCCCTGTGTGTTGGCAGAGTAGATAGTGTGTCTGTACATGACAAGTCACAGTAACAACCAAGGATGTTTGAAATGATAACTGTTCTGGGTGGGGTCAGTTTGATTTTAGCAGTTTCAACCAGGGGCGTTGTGACATCTAGACCAATTTTGAGATTAAATTATGTAATTTATCCACTGCGGGACAAATAAAGGTCATCGTGCATTTCTATGGTGAAAGATTACTTATTATTGTGTCATCAGTATCTGTTGTTTCCTGCCATTTACATTCAAACGACACAAATATGTACCTTATACCTCGGAAAGTCCACAACATACTTTGAAAGCTGCATAATTGTACCTTAAATATATTTTACTTCTAAAGGAACATTTGCAAAAATCGGTCCTTTGGGAACAAAAATGGTTCTGGATTGTATCTCTTTTTTTGACAGTGTACAATATCCCTCTACCCTGAAAAAAGTGCCAAATATTTCCACACTTAAGTCATATCAGCATTATAATTCTTCTTATTAATTATATAAGATTAGGCCCCTCAGTACTTGATTCCCTGTGTGTTGGCACAGTAGATAGTGTGTCTGTACATGACAAGTCACAGTAACATCCAAGGATGTTTGAAATGATAACTCGTCTGGGTGGTGTCAGTTTGATTTTAGCCGTTTCAACCAGGGGCGTTGTGACATCTAAATTTCCGATTAAATTATGTAATTTCTCCACTGCGGGACAAATAAGGGTAATTTAGTTTCTATGGTAAAAGATTACTTAATATCATGTCATCAGTATCTGCTGTTTCCTGCCATTTACATTCAAACATTAAGACACAAATATGTGCCTTATATCTCAGAAAGTCCACAACGTACTAAGACTAAAAACTTGATAACAAATATTTAATGCCACAATCATCCAAACAGAATAAAGACATTAAAGATTTTAAATTTAAATCCACAGAATGATCTTTGAGCTCTTTATTGAGGAAGGCACATGTGTAACCAGCATTATAGTGTAACTATCAGTATTATCCTGTTATCCCGCCATTACGATCACATGATCACTCCCTGCTTAGCCATTGGCTGATTTCCCCTCATTCTCATTGTACAGCAGTGTCAAACTCGTGCCATCGAAGACCTGCACTCTCTTGGCCCTCGATGACACTGGTTTGACACTCCTGTTTCAGAGGATCTTCAACATCAAAACAAACACTTAATTAGGATCTGTGTGTGGACAGTGGAGGCACTTGAATCCTCTTCCGGATGGTTCTCAAAGAGGGTTCTGGGTATAACTTTAGTCAAGTCTTAACACACAGCAGATGATCACTCACACACAAAAAGAATAGGCAGGGGCTGATCACCGATCATCTCTGTTGACACGTGACAACTTTAGATTCAGGACAAGTTAACGATCCACTCCATTGTTGAGTCATGAACAAAAAGGACCATTAACTAAACAAAGAGGGGGGGGGGGTGGGGGGGTGGGGGGGGAAGGTGTAGCGCCCACATCTCTACTTGTATTTATAGAATCCTTCCCCTGTCTTCTTCCCGAACTTTCCTTCTTCCACCAGTTTGTTGAGCATGGGACTCTGGCTGAAGAGAGGGTTGCTGGGATCCATCGCACACCAACCTGCAACCGTCATCATCACAATACAAAGTTAAATCCTAGTTCAGTTGGATAAGAGTGTCTGCTAAAGAATGACTACATCATTCAAGTCTTGGAAGAACGCTGCCGATACACTTTTGTATCGGTGACAGAATGTCATATTAATGATGTCATCATGCATGATGATGACGTCATTAATAATGGAGGAAGTGATTAGAAAACCTATTCAGGAAGTGGTTGGCTCACCATCGATGATGAATTTAGCCGTGTCCAGTCCCACATAGTCCAGCAGCTCAAACGGCCCCATGGGATAACCAGCTCCCAGCTTCATGGCAATATCAATGTCTTCCTTTGATCCGTGGCCTGTGGAAAACAACCAAACACATGATTGGACGAATCAATTTACCCATTCAATCAAAATGTTCCTTTCACAATTGTCCACGCCACGTAATCTCCAGGATCCAGTCAAATTAGTTTGGGATTACAGACACATGTCTCTAGTACTAATCATGTCTCTAATAATCCTTTGGCACTTATTGGTTCTCATGATGTATGATTCACGATCTAAAAAATCCGACTGTGTTCGGGGTCTATCACGTTGCTTTGCTCAATGACTGATGCTCTTTGTAAAAGCTCTCTCTTGTAAGTCGCTTTGGATAAAAGCGTCTGCTAAATGAATAAATGTAAATGTAAATGTAATACGTCTCTCCTCCAGGTGTGTCTCTAATACGTCTCTCCTCCAGGTGTGTCTCTAATACGTCTCTCCTCCAGGTGTGTCTCTAATACGTCTCTCCTCCAGGTGTGTCTCTCAGTACCTCTTTCATGTAGTCGGATGGCCTCCATCATGTAGGGAACCAGCAGACGATTCACAATGAAGCCAGGAGTATCCTGCAGAATACACACACATACCCAGACACACACACACCCCAAACATGTTTACATGCCCTAAATATGACATTTTAAGGCCTTATTCAACACCAAATGTGCTGTATACTGAAATTCTGAAAAAGAAAAATGTGTATTATTACTGTGTTTTTAAACATACTCAATGTGAGTCTGCAGCTACTGTGACCTCTACACTGTTACAGAGACAGTCCTACCTTACAGGACACAGGCCTCTACACTGTTACAGAGACAGTCCTACCTTACAGGACACAGGCCTCTACATTGTTAGAGACAGTCCTACCTTACAGGACACAGGCCTCTACACTGTTACAGAGACAGTCCTACCTTACAGGACACAGGCCTCTGCACTGTTACAGAGACAGTCCTACCTTACAGGACACAGGCCTCTACATTGTTCGAGACAGTCCTACCTTACAAGACACAGGCCTCTACACTGTTACAGAGACAGTTCTACCTTACAGGACACAGGCCTCTACACTGTTACAGAGACAGTTCTACCTTACAGGACACAGGCCTCTACACTGTTACAGAGACAGTCCTACCTTACAGGACACAGGCCTCTACACTGTTAGAGACAGTTCTTCCCTTACAGAACACAGGCCTCTACACTGTTACAGAGACAGTCCTACCTTACAGGACACAGGCCTCTACACTGTTACAGAGACAGTCCTACCTTACAGGACACAGGCCTCTACACTGTTACAGAGACAGTCCTACCTTACAGGACACAGGCCTCTACACTGTTACAGAGACAGTCCTACCTTACAGGACACAGGCCTCTACACTGTTACAGAGACAGTCCTACCTTACAGGACACAGGCCTCTACACTGTTACAGAGACAGTCCTACCTTACAGGACACAGGCCTCTACACTGTTACAGAGACAGTCCTACCTTACAGGACACAGGCGTCTTCCCCAGAGCCTTGCTGAAGTTCAGCAGGGAGTCGAAGGTGTCCTGGCTGGTGGCCGAGGTGGCGATGACCTCCACCAGCCTCATCATGGGGACGGGGTTGAAGAAGTGGAGGCCCCCGAAGCGGTCCAGCCTGGAGGTGGAGCTGGCGATGTCTGTGATGGGCAGGGAGGAGGTGTTGCTGGCGAAGATGGTGTGTCTAGGGGGAGGGGGGGGGACAGGAGCGCAGCCTTAGGATGTGTAGGGGGGGAGCGGGGGCGGTTTAGACGTTAGATTTTGATTTTACATGAAGGGTGACAGGAAAGAGAGAGGGGAATAGAGAGAAAGATATGGGGAAATAGAGAGGGAAAGAGAGAAAGTGACTGACTAGGTGAGAGGGACAACCAGAAAGAGAGACAGAGAGAGAGAGAGAGAGAGACAGAGAGAAAGAGAGGGAAAGAGAGAGGGAAAGAGAGAGGGAAAGAGAGAGAGAAAGAGGGGAAGAGGGAAAGAGAGAGAGTGATTGACTGGTTGAGAGGGACAATCAGAGAGAAAGAGAGAGAGAGAGAGAGAGAGAGAGACCTTGACAGTAGTGCAAGACCCCAGGCTGGTCTTGAACCCAGGTCTTCCTGATCTATATGAACTTCATGCTAGTTCCTCCACTCACGCTGGAGCTACTTTGTCCAGACCAGCGAACAGGCCCTGCTTGACCTTCAGGTTCTCCACGATGGCCTCTAGAACCAGGTCGGTTCCCTGCACCACCGCGGCAGCGTTCGTCGAGGTGGAGACGTTCTGCATCACCTTCTGGATGAACTCTGCACCAGCCTGGAGAGGAAACACCATGAGTACACTGGATCTGAAAACAGGGGTTGAAGGATTCAAATATTTAATGTGTAAATGCAATGTAGTTATCGGTTCTTAAATTTGCTTATACAATAAGTTACAAAAGGTTTCCTATGCAAAACTTTTCCTGATACAGAAAGTTTCACTTTAGTTCCTAATTGAGTTTACTTTAGAATTACATAGGTTTATATTGTATTTACACTCTTATTTTGAAGAAAATTTCTTAATCTCTGTTTAACTAAGCAGTGAAGTTGTTGTTGAGCTGCACCTCTGGTTTGTCAGCAAACTTCTTCTTGGCCACCCTCTTCAGGCTGCCCTCAATCCCTTTGGCAGCCCTCTGCAGGATGTCCTCTGATGTGTCCACCAGCACCACAGAGTGACCGCTGGAAGCAGCGACCTGCCGGGGAGGACACAGCCGGGGTCAGAGATCACCCAGGCCGCTGAGCCCTGACCTGGACCCGGTACAGACCCGCACTGGAGGCCGGTTCAATGCTAAAGGCTAAATATTACTGCAGCAAACTCTACCCATCTCGGTTTGCAATGTGTGTTATTTATGACACAGAGCCAAATATAAGTACATAAATACTTCACAACACCATTTAGTAGGACTTGGCCAACTCTGCTTTAAATGACATTCGCGGTGCAAACACTTTATTAAGTATTTAATGCTGTAGAACTGCCTTTAATGCACATGGAAAACACTAGATTATCCCTGGTTAGAAGGTTAGTAAAACTACTTTTCTGCAGCATTTCCCCAGCATGCTAGCAGGGTTAGCTTAGCATGATGTTCCTCTTATCATTGATCATTATTAGAGCACGAGATCAAACACCTAACTTCCGGTACCTGTGCCACTCCTGCACCCATCTGTCCTCCACCGATGATCGTCACGTGCTTGATGAGCACGTGCCTTCCTGCTGAGGATGAGAACCTTCTGATCTGCTGCGTGAAGAACATGACTGCACCGTGTGAGTGAAGCTCGAGCCTCACTGTGTGAAGCAGGAAGGTCATCCAGACTCTGATCACGTGATGATCCAGACTCTGATCACGTGATCCTCCAGACACTTCCATGAACTTTAACACACATCCCATGTAGGTGAAAGTTTCAGATGTTATTTATTTAAGTTACAAAATTCTCTCAGACGTTTGTGTATCCACGATACTATTTGCGTGAATGCATGTTGGTCTATTTACAGTGACAAAGTTAAAATTCTACTATTACAACAAAATCTTACAAAAATATTGCATTATTACATAATCACATTGTATAACGAAATTATAATAATCATTTATTCAGTTACTCAGTCATGTTTAAAAGAAAGTGCATGGTTTTTATATATGAAAGCATCAAAAAAGGCTCCCTTTTAATCAATACTATCTTTGGTTAAGCAGCAATTACTGAATTATTCTAAAAAATTACATAAAATACATTAATAACACTTTTGTTCGGAGCAAATAAGTGTCAAATTAAAACACAGAACCCTTATCAGCAGCTTCAGTCCACCTGATTGGTGGATCTCCTTGATTGAGTCGCTGTCTCCCAGCTGCTCTTCCTGGAGTCCTAGCACACCCACATCCCGCGGGATTTCGACTGGACAGTCCCGCGGGAAGTGTAGCATTGTATTCCACATAATCACTAACACTCACGCACACTCTCAGTATGCTTTCGATTACAACCCCATAACATCCAGCATCTCTTGTTGCTAGGTAGCCGCTAGTGTCTGGGGGCGATACACACAGTGTAGGGGCCGGGGGCCAGGGTGAGGCCGAAGCGTCCGTCCAGGGAGGGGGGGGTCTTTCCTGGGGGGAGGCTGAAGCAGAAGGCCTGGAGGAGGCTGGTGATCATCAGGAACAGCTCCATCTTAGCAAGCTGCTCCCCCATACACACCCTGCGGCCTGAACACACACACACACACACACATGCTCATCAATAGGAATGAAACAGTCACTCTACATTTACACTTGGTCATTTATCAGATACGCTCTCTTATCCAGACACAGCCTCCAGATCTATCTAAGCCACATCCCCTCGGAACACTCCCACCAGCAGCATTCCAAAACGGAAGCCCTCACCGATTCCGAAGGGCATGAAGTGTTCCGTCCTGTGCAGCTGGCCCTGGTCATCCAGGAAGCGTCCAGGGTCGAAGAGGTCAGGCTGGTCCCACACCGCAGGGTCCCTGTGGACAGACCACAGGTTGGGGACGATCACTGTCCCCTTGGGGATGGTGTAACCTCGGAACTCTGACAGGAAGAAGAGAGGAAGACACAAAGGGAAGGAGAGGAAGACGAGGATGGAGACAATCAAGAGAATACAAACATCAAAAGAGAGACAGAGAGACAGACAGAAAGACACAGAGCACTAGATAGAGAGACAAAGAGAGAGCCACAGAGAGAGAGAGAGAGAGAGAGAAAGAAAGACAAAGAGAGAGAGAGAGAGAGAGAGAGAAAGAAAGACAAAGTGAGACAGAGAGAGAGAAAAAGACAGAGAGATAGAAACACACAGCCTGAAAGAAGTAGAATCGAAGACATTGAACCGTCCCAAGATGGCGGTTGTGGTCCAGCCTCACCTGTGGTGTAGGAGGCCATGTGTGGGATGGCCAGCGGCACCACCACAGTCATCCTCTGCACCTCCATGATGGTGGCCTCTGTGTAGGGCAACCTGCCTCTGTCACTCAGGGAGGGAGGTCTGCCTGGACCCAAAACCTGGTCCATCTCTGCCTGTACCCGACCTGGTTCACAGGGAGGGAGAGAGGGAAGAGAGAGATGGAGGGGGAAATAGAGTGGGGGGGGGGGGGAGAGGGAGGGAGGGGAGAGAGAGGGAGGAGGGGAGAGAAAGTGGGAAGGGGAGAGAGAGGGAGGGGGGGGAGGGGAGAGAGAGATGGAGGAGGGGAGAGAAAGTGGGCAAGGGGTAGAGAGAGGGAGCGAGGGGAGAGAGAATGGGGGAGACGGGGGGGATGGAGGAGGGGAGAGAGATAGAAAAGGGGAGAGAAAGTGGGAGGGGGGAGAGAATGGGAGATGGGAGAGAGAGGGGGGGAGAGAGAGATGAGGAGAGGAGAGAAAGTGGGAGGGGGAGAGAGGGGGGAGAGAGGGAGGAGGGGGAGAGAGAGATGAGGGAAGAGGAGCTGCAGTTCAGCATCAACAAACTCTCATCTGTTCCTCCAGCAGTGATGGAGGTCCGCTCACCTTGGACTTCTGGGTACAGAACCATGTAGAGCAGGATCCACAGGATGGAGTTAGTGGTGGTGTCTGTTCCTGCTATGAACAAGTCTCCTATGATATAGAAGAGATAATCCTCAGAGAAGCTAGTCTCTCCCTCTCCAGATGACTCCTGCGCTTGTATCTCCACCAAATACATGTCAATCAAATCCCGTGGGTTGGCAGGGTCTAGCGTCTCCTTGTGTTTGACGATGATGTTCTTGAGAAATGCGGTGATGTCGCTTTCCACCCGCCGTAGTTCTCTGAACACGCCGAAAGGGAAGTGGTAGAGAAAAGGGAAGACGTTGATGAGAACGGCCGGACTGTTGACGCTGATCTCTAGACCTCGAGCCATCAGGTCCAGAAGCGTCCGGAACTCCCGGTCCTCGTGATGAAAGCGCTGCCCGAGACTCACCGAACAGATCACGTTCGATACGGCGTTGCTGATCATCGGGGTTAAGTCCACGCCCTCGTTTCCGTTTTCGCCCTTGAGGCGGAGCAGTTCGGACTTGACCACCGCCAGACCTTGCAGGATGCTCGGCTCCAAACTTAGCGTGCCGAAGCCGAACCCGCGGAGCTTGGTGTGACAGAACTTCCGCTGTTGTCGCCACACCCGTCCGTAAGGAGCGAAAACGATCCCTGATGAGCAAAAAAAACTATTCCTTTACATGGAGTCATTCATCAGACGCTCTTATCCAGAGCGACTTACAGCAAGTACAGAGACACCACCCCCCCCCCCCCCCCCCCCATTTAGGTCAGTGGTCCCCAATCCTGGTCCTCAGGGGCCCACTGTCCTGCAGGTTTTAGATGTTTCTATGCTCCAACACAACTGATTCAAATGATTGGTCATGAGCAGGTTTATGGAAAACAAACCTGTTCATTAGAATCAGGTGTGTTGGAGCAGGGAAACATCTCAAACCTGCAGGACAGTGGGCCCCTGAGGACCAGGGTTGGGGACCCCTGTCATGGGTCACATGGCTTACCTTTCCGCTTGGTCATAATAGAGATGGAGGGGATATCCGGTCTGTCTGAGAACACCTCGGCGTGATTCGAGAGAGCGTCCCTGACCACGTCATATCCGTTCAGCACGACTACCAGCTGATTACCGACAAAAAGACTGTAAATGTTCCCATAAACTTTGGCTTGCTCCATGAACCCGACCTGAGGAGACATGAAGACTGGTTTATTGGGAACGTTGACATCCTGTTTGCCTGCGAATCTTCTCGACACGAAGGAAGGGATCAGAAAGCCTCCCAGGTTGCCCAGGAGGGGCCAGGGTTTTGGACCGGGGGGAATATTTGAAAAGTCCTGACGTTTATGAAAAGTGTAAATAAAGTAGACAGAAACAAACACTGTCAAGGCCAAAATAATCTCCCATAACATCGACGTGTGCTGAAGATCTTTCAGTAATTCCACCAGCATTGCGTTAGTCTACTTCAGTAAGGACAGATAAACCTGCTGTCGCTTTAGAAGATCATTCTGATACGGATTATTCACGATTAAATTATTCAGATTTACGATGAGAGAGACGAAGAAATACAAAATATCCTTCTGTCAGTCATCTTCTTCCGTGTTTGTTATTCAACTTCAGACGCTGCGGAAGTGGATCTCGCTTTCTATTGGCCGATGCAAATAATCGTTGTCTCATTGGTTCGCTGTCTTGACCAATAGCATTTCTCGAAGATAATCGCTGAACTGGGACGATTAATCGATGAATTCCCATTTTCCCACTTCAGAGTAGAACATCTCACTGATATGATGATCCCATTAATTATGATAATAATCAAGGAAACTTACTATGTTGTAAAATGTAATGAAATGGAAATGAGAAAGTTTGATGTAGGATGGTTTATTACAGCCAAACAGTGTTTAAAAACATTACAAAGAAATGCCAAGAACAAAGAAAAAAAGACAAATCCTTAACATACAATGATATATAAAAATGATTATAATAACTAACATTGTCAACTAACTTACTTGTTAACGTGTAACACTATATTTCTAAGGCACCTGTTTCTGAAAATATCAAAACTAGTACTACAAAGTCTAACAGAGCCGCTAACAGCTAGCATATCATGTTCGTCTTTGAGTTTTATTTGGTAATAAGATCTTAACAACATTCTCATTTTTAATGGTGATGCTGCTTTAGGTTTAGCATGAACGTAACTCAGAATCACCACTCGGCATAACATCGGAAAGTCAAAGCATTTTGTACAATTTTTTAAGTATAAAAATACACATCGAAGCAACAAAAGGCCAACTTTTTAAGTTAACAAAAGAACGGTTATCGATAACTAATGGTCACTTGGACCTAATATTTTCAGAATGTTTTTTCTACTTCAAATGATATAAATTACCATCTTATCTTCTCCAATACCACAATTAATTCACAAAGTTGTAATACAAATGAATAATATTCTTTGTGGTAGTTCATTGTCATATACAGAGGCAGATATGGTGTCTTGTTCAACGTGGTCATTTTTTGTCGCCCCCCCCCCCCCCAAAAACACTGACTTAATAGACATTTATAGTAACTTTGTCGTTGTAGATCGAAGCAACGCTGAAGGTGGATAGTTGGAGAGATCTGAACCTACCAGGATGGGATCATGAGGCTCAAACACTTTAAGGTTCGCTTGATTTATGTCTTCCTAGTACAACGACTCCAAAGGAACTGCCCCACACACATCAAGTGAGACACATAACAAATACACTCTTAAACAAACCTTTAAAAAAACACAGAACACCATTAACAAACCATTTATACTTAATAAGATGTATTTAGACCAGCCGATCTCACAGAGCTTGAGTCCAGCTGAACAGGTTTACCCATGTCTTGACAGCAGGGGGTGCACTTGTTTCGACACGTCATTCCTCCCGGGTGCTCTGCACCATAGAGTACTTCTTGCAGGGGTTCTTGATGCAGGGAGGGAGGCCAGGTGATGGGCCAGCTGTAGGAACATGGAACCTGCGTCTGGACGTCCCCGCTCGAAAAAGTTGAACACTGGGTTCCACCAGGTGTGGGTAAGGTAGTTGTTTGGAGAGCACCTGAGGGCCTGGGTAGAAGGTTCAGAGATAGTGACGTTACTTACACACACACACGAAACACAGAATCAAAGACCTCCTGCATTCAATTTTAAATCATTAGATGGTAACGTTAATAATAAATGAATTTCACTTGGCTCAAGTTTGATTCCAAAGCTAAAGGGAGAGAGAAAGAGGGAGAGAGGGGGGAGGGAGAGAAAGAGAGAGAAAGAAAGGGTAAAAGAGAGAGAAAGAGAGCAAGAAAGAGTGAGGTAGTGAGGTTTATAAAAAGTTTGCTCCCAAAGCAGTTCATACACACACTCACAAACAAACATAAGCCATTTTCAGGGGCTCAGCTGTTGTTGACAGTAAAATCTGACCACCGTATCGATTAACAATCCATCAGTGTCACATTTCACCCTGGAGATTCAATAAAACCAGCGTACATCCATCACTATCCATCCCCTCCCTCCCCCTCCCCTCCCTTCCTTTATCCTCCGTCCATCCCTCTCTCTGCCCTCCAGCCTTCACCCACCATACCTTACATCTACCTCCCTACCTTTGAAACCTTCCGTCCGTCCCTCCTCCCTCCGTTTCCCTTCCTTCCTTCCCCCCTTCCTTGCTCCCTCTCTCTCTCCCTCCCTCCCCCACCCTCCCTCCCTCCCTCCCCCCCTCCCTCCCTCACCTGGACATTAGCCATGGTATGGTACCACCAGAAGAGCCTGGAGGTGATGAAGTAGGCCACCACCACGTCCACACTGTAGTGCTCATGAGCCACCAGGATGCAGACCACGCCCACAGCGCTTAGCAACCAGCACAGCAGGTGGTACCACCAGAACGACCGGGGAGAATCTGTAACACACACACAAGCACACACACAAACACAAGCATACATACACACATACATGCACACACAAGTACACACACACAAGCATACCCACACACATTCATACATGCATGCATACAGACACAAGCACACACACACAGATTTTAACTTTATTCTCAGGAACAACTTGAACAATGAACACAGGCATGTGCACACACACACGCTCACTTTCACACACACACACACATGCTCACACACACACACACACACTCAGTATTGAGGGGGAGCAGGGAGTCATTCACAGGAGGGAGGGAGACATTGATCAAGCCACACCTCAAAAAAGGTCAAACATCCAATTTATCTCTCCTTACTCAGACTATATTTAGACCTGTGTGTGTGTTTGTGTGTGTGTGTGTGTTTGTCTAGTCTGTTCAGTGGCCTGTTGGGGAAAGCTGAGGTAAGGCTTTAGTCATGTACTCATCCATCAGAGGTGTGTGTGTGTTTGTGTGTGTGTTTGTGTGTGTGTGTGAGTGTGTTGTGTGTGTGTGTGTGTGAGTGTGTGTGAGTGAGTGTGTGTTCACTCACACTCCTTGATGAACAGGTAGGTGAGTGTGAGCATGACGGTGTGTCCACTGTACAGGAAGTCTCCACACATGAGGTGAGACCCTGTGATGGAGAGACCTCCACCAGAGATCAGCTGCAGCACTCTCTGCATCTTAGCCTGGGAATCTCCATGTAGCTGAGAGAGACCAGAGGAGAGGTGGGGAGGGAGATAGAGGGGGGGGGAGGGGGGAGAGAGGGGAGGAGGGGAGGAGAGAGGAGAGAGAGAGAGGAAGGGGAGCGGAGAGGGGGGGAGGGAGTGAGAGAGGGAGGGGGAGGGAGGGAGGGAGGGGGGAGAGAGGGAGGGAGAGAGGGAGGGGTGCGGGAGGGACGGAAAGAGAGAAGGGGGAGAAAAGAAGACAAAGAAAGAGAGAAAGAGAAAAATATGATATATTTACATAAACAACTCTTAACCCAACTCCATCTGAGGGAAAGCTCTCATCCTCTCCTGTCTCCATCTGTCATCCTCTCCTCTGTGCTCATCCCATCCCCCTGTCCTCCCTCAGAGCACAGGACCACATTATCCATAAACCCTTGCCAGGGGCGCATTCCTGGGATCAAGCTAACACAGCAGCCCTGAAGGGGGAGACTGCTGACCGGATCGTTTGATGAGGGGCGGCAGAGGGGTGGGGTCAGGGATGGGATGCACTTACCTTAGGAGCACAGGTCATGTGCATGCCCGGTACTGGCAGGGTGGTGATGTACATGGTCACACAGCGGTACAGGTACAACGTCCCAATCAGGAACAGGAAACGGCGGCCGGCGATCGCCCTGGCAACAGAGAGGCAAGAGGAACGGGAATCACAGTTAAAGTTTAGAGATAATATGCCCTTCTCCCCTCCTCCCCTCCTCCCCTTTTCCTCTCCCTCTCTCCCTCCCCCCTCCTCTCCTCTCCCCCCCCTCCCCTCCCCCTCCCCTCCTCCCTCCCCCTGCCCTCCCCTCCTCCCTCCCCCCTCCCCTCCTCCCCCTCACCTCCTCCCCCTCCCATCCTCCTCCTCACCTGTATCTGTGGAAGAGCAGCTGAACCCCCCAGATTCCCACCAGCACCATCCCGTTCACCTCGGTCACGGTGAACGCCCACTTCACTCGGTCCACGTAGTCGAAGAACTTATCGGGCAGCGGCGGGCTGCTCTCCTTGGCCGGCACGCGCTCGTGCACCACGGTGATGACCACGGTGGTGAGCACCAGGTTGAACACGGCGTACAGGAACGCCAAGCCCGTCTTCCACCACTCCAGGGGCGGCCGGCCGGCCTTGACGTCCGGTACGGAGATCTTGACGTAGTCCCGATGGCGTCCCAGTGCCTTACGGAGGCCGCTCCCCGCATGGCGGCCCGGCCCACTGTCCCCGCCGCCGGGTTTGTGTACGGGACACGGCTTGGCGCCGTTGGGCTGGGTAGCACTAGCTGCGCAACCACGGCAACCGCCCTCGCCATCTCTGCCCGGGGCGCCCTGGTCCAGCTGGGCGGAGCCAGGAGCTCTCTCACCAGGAAGCTCTGGGGTTGCCATGTGAACCCAGACTGTCTGGTCGACACCCACACCGTGCCAGCCAATCAGCTCTCAGCTCGTTCACCAGAAGCAGGAAGTGAGTTTATGTGCCAGCCAATCAGCTCTCAGCTCGTTCACCAGAAGCAGGAAGTGATTTTATGGTGTGTCTTCACTGGCTCCTCCTCTCGGCGGTTCTTATCGGAGCCTTTAGGGAAATAAAAGTTTCCTCATTAATTACAAATAAACACAAGACATGACGGCAGCTCATCTGAAACAACCTTGTTATTCTAATACCCTCATTTACTCTGCTTCTCTATCAACCAGGGTTTGAATCAAATGACCTTCTGCCTTGGACAATCACATCTGTTGACCCAAGGGGAGTCAGGTGGCATGATCAGAAGGTTGCAAGTTTGGTTCCTGGCTGTGCCAACATGACGTTGTGTCCTTGGGCAAGGCACTTCACCCTACTTGCCTCAGGGGGAATGTCCCTGTACTTGCTGTAAGTCTCTCTGGATAAGAGCGTCTGTTAAATGACTAAACGTAATGTAAATGTGACCAAGTCAGGGTAAAGCGTAGCTATTTCTGTTCAATGATTGAAGGCGGCCATTTTGACTCAAGAGGCGAACTGGAGTAAAAAAAAAACACTCAGTTGGACAGACAGGCTTTTATGAAAGATATAACTGGAGGTATTAACTCTTTAAGAGTTCCATTTGGATTGAGTCAGACATGTTGGATGGAATCTGGACCTCAAGGAAAACCAGCCGAGTGAGCAAACGAAGAAACACGACGACCGACTTTGAAAGGAATATCTCATCCGTTGATCCGTAAACCTGAGACAGAATCGATGATCGGAATGTCGGTTTATGAAATGGGACACTTCATTAAAAGGAGATGTGACACGCTATCACCTGCTGACACAAACAGTCCCTATACAAAGAAAATCCAATAATTATTTTTTTGTTTTATTTATTTTTAATTCTGAAGTTTGAATGACAAGAGTGAAAACACATCTCGAGCCTCCTGAAGAGAGACTTTGACCCCTAGTAAGGGAGAGAGAGGCGATTGGAATGACTTGTAAGAGGGTAGACCAATCAGATGAGACATGTGTCTTCTATAGAGAGGCGTACACCAATCAGATGAGACTTGTGTCTTCTATAGAGAGGCGTACACCAATCAGATGAGACTTGTGTCTTCTATAGAAAGGCGTACACCAATCAGATGAGACTTGTGTCTTCTATAGAGAGGCGTACACCAATCAGATGAGACTTGTTGGATGCACAAGAACAAACATTTGATGTCCCAACATCATGCAGGTAAACGACCCTGGACACACACACAGACTCAAACACACACACAGACTCAAACACACACACAGACTCAAACACACACACAGGCACAGACTCAAACACACCCACAGACTCAAACACACACTGTAATCAGCCTTTAACCAACCTGCTCTTTTTGCGGTTCACAAGGCCATCATACTGCATGTGGGCGTTCTTCAGAGGCAGAACACAGACTGGAGACTGACTCTGTACCACCAATTACATCTTGAATCACAGAGCATGACCAACGTCATTTTGTTTGCGGCATTTTCAAAGTACAGCCCTCATCACCTCCACTCAGGGTGCCCTGGTCCCCCACACCTCCACTCAGGGTGCCCTGGTCCCCCACACCTCCACTCAGGGTGCCCTGGTCCCCCACACCTCCACTCAGGGTGCCCTGGTCCCCCAAACCTCCACTCAGGGTGCCCTGGTCCCCCACACCTCCACTCAGGGTGCCCTGGTCCCCCACACCTCCACTCAGCGAGCTGATTGGCCGACACCAGCGAGCTGATTGGCCGACACCAGGGAGCTGATTGGCCGGGGCACATTCGCATGCTGAACCTGAACGTCTACTTTCAGCTTGTTGTTTTTCAGATAATGACCCTTGAAGATGGGCTGTATTTGGAATCCATTTGTGTTCGATCAGAAAAAGCTTCTAGATCCTTCAATACATCCATTATCAGATCCCCCCCCCCCCCCCTCCCAGCCCCTAAGATGAATCACAATAACTATTATTGCCGATGCTTATGTCCTGTCTGGTTTACTGAAAAACACAGGAAGACCGCGCTGAGAGGTGGGAGGGAAAATGAGAGATGAGAGAGAGATGGAGAGAGATGGAGAGAGGTGGAGAGAGATGGAGATAGAGAGAGGGAAAGAGGTGGAGTGGGGTAGAGAGAGAGAGAGGGATAGATAAATGAAGAGGGAAATGGAGAGGTGAGAGAGAGGGACAGGGATTGAGACAAGAAGAGATGAAGAGGGAGAGAGAGAGATCCTCCTCCGACCTTTAAGGGGGACAGAATCTCGTCTCCTTCACTCAGAGAGGAGGTTATTCAGTGTGTGGTGGTGAGGAGAGGAACCATCACAACCCAGCCTTACCTGCAGTCTGACCCAGCTTGACCTCCAGTCTGACCCAGCCTGACCTCCAGTCTGACCCAGCCTGACCTCCAGTCTGACCCAGCCTGACCTCCAGTCTGACCCAGCCTTACCTCCACCCTGACCTCCTTACCTCCAGTCTGACCTACGCAGGTCACATTTTATCAGGTTATCAGTGGATAATCACCACAGTCTAATGAAATCACAGCAGAACAGACAGCAGCATCACAGGACAGGCAGTCACTCACAGTGAACACATGCTTCCATTACTTGCTCTTTCCCTCCATTTCTTCCAGTCTTCATCACCCCTCCTTCTCACCCCCCTACCCCCCCACCCTCCCTCCCTCTCACCCCCCCCACCCACCCCTCCTTCTCCCCCCACCAAGGCCTCCGATGGGACGAGCACATGGAACACTAGTAGAGGAAGGTTCTCCAACAGATGTTCCAGAACATGAAGGATTCTGCTGTTTCCATCCCAGCCTCCCCAGATGCTGTGAGGGAGGTTTACGGTGGTGGAAGCTATGCAGGGGGGGTTGCCGTGGTAATAACATGGCCCGCTAAGGCTGTCCAGTCATTTTGGTGAGTTTGGAGTTTGGGCATCAAAGAAGTAGAGTTTAAAAATATGGTGGCACCAGAAGTGACCAACGCCCTGTGGGCACGGAGAGATCACAGGAACACATGGGAGACTGGCTCAGATCTGGGAGCGAGCACACACACACTATACACACTACACACACACACACACACACACACACACACACACTACACACACTATACACACACTATACACACTACACACACACACACACACTACACACACTATACACACACTATACACACTACACACACACACACTACACACACTATACACACTACACACACACACACTATACACACACTATACACACTACACACACACACTACACACACACTACACACACTATACACACTACACACACACACTACACACACACTACACACACTATACACACTACACACACACACACACTACACACACACACTACACACACACTACACACACTATACACACACTATACACACACACTACATACATAGCACGCACACTACACACATTACACACACATAGCACGCACAAACACACTACACACACACTACACACACACTATACACACACAAACACACTACATACATAGCACGCACACTACACACACACAGTCACACACACTACACACATTACACACACATAGCACGCACACTACACACACACATGCAAACTACTCACACACACACACAAAAACCACACACACCACGCACACACACACAGGTTGTGCTTTTATTGCAAGGCTTTAAACATAACTCAAAGTCCAAAGTGTTTCCCACCGTGGACAGATCCTCTCTCTCTCCTGACATCTGACACAAGTCAGGAAGAGCTTCTAATGGGCGAGATAATGGAGCTGAAGGCAAGAGATCAAGTCATGATTTCGCTTCGCTTCGCAATTAATAAATGATGAATGTTTAGATTTGCAGTTTGCGAGCCAACTATACAGCACTGAAGAGAGAGGAGAGAGCGGATTTTAAAATAGAGCTTGTTGAAAACCTTTCACACAGCAAACGATGCTCTTGTTCTGCCCCCTGATGACACCACAACACCTCTCGCTCCCAGAATGCAAAGTGCTAAAGAGGACCCTGATAACTGTCACTCACAGTGAACGTAGCGTCTATTTAAAGTGTTTTCCTACACATCGTCAACTCATTCACAGTCAATATTAGCCCGATGCAAAGCAGAAACAAACGCTATGAGTTGTCGGTTGGTTCCTCAAACTGAAAAACAACATTGGCAGTTCTTGAAACAGAACTTCTGAACAGATAACACAAGCCTTAGGCCAAAGGAACACTTCTACAAACACCCACGTGGACCAATTCACTGTAGAACCAGACAGTCCAGGTAGCAGGCTGACGGTAGGCTGACGGCAGGCCCTCCTCCATGGAGGGCCGATGTGGTTAGACCCAGGGGAAATCACTGTCCTACACCCTGCTACACCCAACCACACAAGGGAGTCTGCTGCCTGCTAATATGAGCCTAGGGAGGGGGGGAGAGGGAGGGAGAAGGAAAGAAGGAGAGAGAAGGAAAGGGTGAAGGAAAGAAGGAGGGAGAGAGAGGGAAAGAAAGAGGAAGAGAGAGATAGAAAGAGAGGGAGGGAGGGACAGAGAGGGAGGGATTATTCATCCTTCTTCATCCTTCCTGGTCAGGCAGGGCAGGGTTAGGGTGTGTCAGCAGCTGTGAATAGGTTCCACGTTTCCACTTGAGGAACAGAAAGTGAACGGCCCCCCCACACAGCTAACCACCAAGGTTCCAGAATAGAACTAGAACCACAGGAACAACCCAGAATCTTTGAGTAATGAGGAACCGTCACTAAGACACATGTCAAGGGACTCTGAGGGATTCTGGGTCTAATAACATGCTAGAATTTGAGATGATCAGCTGAATCATCACATGTAAATAATGACATGAATTCAGCATCATGGTCTAAATTCTAGCTCTCAGGTTTTACAAACTCCAGCAAGAATCCTATAGATGCAGTTTATGTAACATAGAATTAAATGGGACTTTACCACACCACACCCATAGCAGAATACCTCATCGTAGAATATAATAGAGATGTTCAGTTAAAACTTGAAGAAACACAAGATCTTGAAACAAAAACAATGTTTCCACAGCATTTGACACTTTTTTGATCCAAAGCTACACAGAGAACTGTTGAGGGGGTAGATTTGAACCTGCACAACCTCGATTCACTATAACTTACAGACTGAACAACTGTTGACTCTCCATCCTGCTGTATGTTTCCACTGTGTTCTTAACACAGGATTCAGACAGGATCATGACACAGGATTCCCCAAGTTCAGCATCTTCTAATTAACAACAAGAAGCCATTTCCACAACTGGAAGCTGCGGTGATTGGAAAACCACTGCGCGAAATCGGATTAATGTAATGCAATTTTGAGAGAAAACAACGTTACCTCCATGTGCATTATTGACTTGGTCGTCCATGGTAAATGTTTATAAGTCGCATTAATGACTTCAAAAGTTTACAGAGCACTCTCAGCCTCTTAGAGCACATCAGATCTGAGCAATAACCAGTTATTTTGGATAAGATAAGTCCTGTGATTCAGTTTGATCAATAGGATTGTTCTGCTATCGAAACCCTTGTTTTGCATGAGTATGTTGACAGCAGCAGCCACTGTACACGAAAAAGAGATTGTTTATTTAAACTGGCCTTACATATGAATACATGCATGGCTGGGTTATAAATAACAACCTATACTGAATAGGCACGGTATAGCAAAGCCCATAATTGAATACAAATCAACGTATAATAAAAGAACAAATGAAAAATATATTCATATTCATTTCTATATGCTGTCCCTTTCCAGCACTTTTTGCAGACAGGTCAGACAGGCTGCAGATTCTCGTTCATCGTCTCGACTATTTGACTAAATAATCGAAACCTTTCTGCAGGTAGTCAGACCGGGTGAACCTACCTGCTGTTAAGGAGCTTCTCCTCCTGCGCCTCGCAGCCTCGCAGCCTCCAGACGCTCCTGTTACTGATGTTTACATCCCAGGGCGTGAGCTAGCGCGCTGTGTGTGCGCGTGCTACTCCTCCCACCCAGGCAGACACGCGCACAGGTCCAGTCCCACCTCCAAGGTCTCGCTCTGTTGGGTGGCTTGAACAAGTGTAGCTCCCATAAGATACAGAACAGACGTGATTATATCTGCTGCTTTGATACCGCAGCAATGATATGTAGAAGGATCTCTCTTAGAGTAAAATGTACTTTATAACGGTGTATTTTAGAAGACATTCAATTTCTGCCTTTCCTCCCGATAGATTCCTTCGCATTATGTACAGGCTTATAATCATCATCATGTAATCATTCTAAATTAACCTTAATTAAATATTGTTGGCATCTCCTAACTACAGAAAACGCACAGGGTCTGATCTCCACTATAATCTGAAGGCTTCATGTTTCCTCCTTTGATCTTGGTAATAAATAAGGACTGAGCCTTTGATGTGGGGTGGGCGTGTCCCTAGTGGGCGTGTCATAGCGGACTGTCCACGTGTGATTACAAACCACCACAAACCCCATATGGTCACGTTCAGGTTGCAATTACCACAGGGTTAAATTTGGAGATAAAAAAAAACTGCACATCATTTAATCTTGTTGCATGAATCAATTAAATAACGTCATCTGACTCGTGATATTATCATCATCGCAGACAAACAAACGATACATTTAATTGCGTTCACATTTAGGGGGCGGATATCAGATCCTGGATCAGTTCTTAAGAGCACAAATACACCGGTACACCCTGACGTCATTTCCGCCTGATCTGGACCCTCTCATCCGGTCGTCATAGTTACCCACGGTTCAGCTTCGTCCATTCATTAAAGGTAAGATAAGATAACTCTCTAGGAATAGATAAAGATTACTGTATTATCTTTGCACAGACAGTATTACTGTAAAGTGGGAGAAGATTTAAAGACTCATGGAAACTTCTGGAAACTCGAACAAGAAGCTAAAGCTTAGTAATGAGCAGGAGAACTGGGTAAGTATCCCTGCTAACATTGTTAGCTTCCCTAACGGCAACTTAGCTAACTAGATCATTACTGTTGTGAATAAATACAAAAATATTTAATAATAAATAACGACACTTGCGACACACTTGTCGCCAAAACATCCCACTTGTTGAGGCTAGTTAGCCTAGCTAGCTACAGGTCGCATGTCTGTTACTGCCAGTGTCAAGCTAGTTTAGCTGACTAGCTTAACAATGTTGTAACATTAAGGTTTTGAAAGTTTGTTAGAGTCAACAAACCAGCTTCTAATCCGTTCATGGAAGATTATATGTAAATGTCTCTTATTGTAACAACACAGATGTGTTTAAATCATATAACCTCAACCAGACTTCTCCCACCTCCATATTTGTATTATATAATAAATATATATTATATTTTTTATTTCTACCTTATTGGTAGTTTCCTAGCAGGTTAGTTGTAACACTTGCCAGGGTGGTTTAAGTGGTAGGATTCTTGCAGGACAGGAGTTCGACTCCCGGCCGAAGCAATAGAACGTGAGTGCGCCTGAAGAACAAGTCCCCACCGTGGTGCCAATAAAGGATCATCTTCTGCTGGTCGACATGACTGCACCCATTGTTTCATTGGTACTTTGGATCCTAAACTATGTTCGTTCCTTCCGTGTCATCGCAGGGGATGCAGAGAGCGACTAACGTCACGTACCAGGCTCACCATGTCAGCCGAAACAAGCGTGGCCAGGTCGTGGGCACACGAGGCGGCTTTCGAGGTTGCACCGTGTGGCTCACCGGTAAGTCCGCTATCGGTAGTTGCTCACAGCACCACTTAACAAACTTGTGTGTTTTTAAAATACCGCCGGTCTGCCTGTCCCCTGCAGGTCTGTCCGGCGCTGGGAAGACCACAGTAAGCATGGCCCTGGAGGAGTACCTGGTTTGTCATGGCATGCCCTGCTACAGTCTGGATGGAGACAACATCCGTCAAGGCCTCAACAAGAACTTAGGTTTCAGCCCAGAGGACCGTGAGGAAAACATCCGGCGTATCGCTGAGGTGGCTCGGCTGTTTGCAGACGCTGGCCTGGTCTGCATCGCTAGCTTCATCTCACCGTATGCCAGGGTCAGTGTGTGTGTGTATCGGTGTGTGTCTCTCGTACCCAGTGTGTTTGTGTTGTACCCAGTGTGTTGAGTGTGGGCGTCTACACTCATTAACTGTCCTCGTGTCTCCTCTCTTTGCAGACCTGTGTCTAACCATCCTTCTCTCTCTCTCTCCCCCTCTCTCTCTGTCTGTCTGTGTCTCTCTCTCTCTCAGGACCGTGTTAATGCCAGGAAGATCCACGAGGCGGCTGGCCTGCCGTTTTTCGAGGTGTTTGTGGACGCCCCACTGGATGTGTGCGAGCAGAGAGACGTGAAGGGCCTGTATAAGAGAGCCCGGGCAGGAGAGATCAGAGGTGCACAACCTGAACACCTAAACGTTTCACTCAGAACCTGAACACCTTAAACACTTCACTCAGAACCTGAACAACTGAACACTTCACCCAGAACACCTGTTTTACCCGTTTTGGGTTAGGGAACAGTCAAAGATGATTTGGGCTTTTTTTGTTGTTGCTTATTCCCCTCGTTACGTGGTGGATTTGGACCAGGATCTGGTGAATGAAGATCCCACGTCTTGAATTTATTAGGCTTTTTCCAAATGTTGCCGACCATAGTCACAATGTGACTTTGACCTCAGCTATGCTGGCAGCAAACAGATAATATCTCTAATGTAATGTTCATCAAATTCCCAAACGCTGATTCTGAAATGCCAGCTGTCGTTACGAAAACAGTCCTGCTGAGTTCTAGGAGCCACACAGGCGACATCACAGAGTGACATCACAGGGTGACATTTCTCCTCAGTCACATCTCTGAATCTTCAAGCTTGTCCTTGATTGACCTTATTTTGGTCTCTGCTTTATCTCTGAGCAACCATATGTCACAAGCTTGTTCTGGTTCGAGCTCTACTGCTGTTCCCTGAACGCAAAGCTAATCCTCTCTCCACACGCCTAGTCACCTTGCTGTGACCATGGTGAGCGTGGCCTCAATCTGTCCTCACTGTTGTAGCTCAGTGTCACAGCAGTCGACTGCAGCGTTAAGAGTTCACAGGTTCAAATCCGTCTCCCTCCCTCCACAAAAGTGTGTTGCGTTGTTTTTAAAAGTGTCTCTGTTGAAACGAACACGGAACACATTATTTCCCCCTGACTTTACAAACCACTGTGATTACTTTCATGGAACTTTCCACCTTCAGCCAGCCAGATATTGATTTAATCCACACAGGCATTGGCTGAGGCCTCATCACGGACATGTGTGTGTCTATTCTTAGCGTTGCTGTCTGATGTTTCCACCCGCAGGCTTCACTGGGATCGACTCTGAGTATGAGAAGCCAGAGAGCCCAGAGCTGGTGTTGAAGACGGACTCGTGCAGCGTCAATGAGTGTATCCAGCAGGTGATCGACCTGCTGCAGGAGAGGGTGAGGATGCAGGGGTCACCTGGGTCACCTGGGCTGCTGAAGAGCTGTAGCTGGGGAAACCGGTGCTTTAGAACGGGCGTAGTTGCCCTGGGAGTGAGGGGGGAAAGGGGGGGGAAGCGTGAGGATCTCGTGATGAGGACTTGCTGTGTCTTGTCATGTTCTCTGTTCACCACTAGAGGGAGGCATAGCCACGCCCCTCTCTCTGAGAAACAGAAACAGTCTTAGTTCTGGCTCCCATTTAAACATCCCCTGGAATCGTTGTTCCCCTTTCATCTCTTTGTGTTAGTAGACTTTAGAATCTGCAAACATCCCTTTACGGTCTTGACTGTGTGTGTGTGCGGGCGCGCAGGACATCGTCCCAGTGGACGCGTCCTATGAGGTGAAGGAGCTGTATGTGCAGGAGAACAAGCTGGATCTGGCCAAGGCCGACGCACAGACACTCCCTGCTGTCCAGATTGGGAAGGTAACCGTGGCAACCTTAACCTCTAATTGACCTTTTGAACCTCTAATTTACCTTAGTTTGTCCTTTTAAATTTTTTTTTTTTTTTTTAACCTTTAATTGACCTTTGTTTGACCTTTGACCCCTGCAGGTGGACATGCAGTGGGTGCAGGTGCTGGCGGAGGGTTGGGCCACGCCCCTGAACGGCTTCATGAGGGAGAGAGAGTTCCTGCAATGTCTTCACTTTGACTGCCTGCTGGACGGTACGAAGCCACCTCAGAAACATCTAATATCAGACACTCTTATCCAGAGAGACTTACAGCAAGTACAGTGACATTCCCCCGAGGCAAGTAGGGTGAAGTACCTTGCACAACATGTTGGCACAGCTGGGAACATTCTGATTACTAGCCTGATTCCCTAACCGCTCAGCCATGTGACTTGCATTGAAACGTGGTCTGTGGAAATATGCTACTGTGTGAATCTGTCATGCAGAGGACCTGAGTGAGACACAGCCTGTCAGGGCTGAGAAGTATACCAAAACTGGCCACTAGAGGAAGATGAACTCAAACACTAAGACTGTGCCTGCAAAGCACCCGCGTACAAGCGGGTGTTCATCTTGCCCTGTTAAACTAGCGATGCCACAGTAGTACAGTACGCTGGGAGCCTTATCTGATCTGGACTGAGCAACAGAGGGATTCTGTTACCTGCGTCTCGTGTCCAGTCAAGGCTGTGCTCTACACATCAAGCTGGGGGAACACCACAGGCATCCCATTCTCTACTAACACATCCAACCATTACCTGTGTTGATTTGGAGGGGGGTAGAGAAGGGGGGTGGTGGGGGGGGGGGGGGAAGAGAGGGGGCAGGGAGAGGGGAGTAGGGGGGGGGGGGCGGGAGAGCCGCGAGAGCCGCTTTTCCTCTTTTGCAGTTTATGTTTTTGGATTGATTTAACTGTATGATTACAGCAATTTCCCATGCAGCCTTTGAATATCCAGAAAAGAGTCAATTAACTTTTACGGCGCCAGCGTGGGGCCAGTATGTAACACACACACACACACACACAAACTGCGGTACCAGGGGGGCGTGTCGACACTCACCAGTGGAAAAGGTGTCAAACAAGAGGATTCACAACAAGGCCTGTTCCCTGTTAACAGGTTGATGGTCAGGGTTTACCTGACATCAGTCCTCTGGGGTCACATGACAGCACACTCAAACACGCTAGCACACGCTCAAATAGCTCCATTTGTTTTAGATCCAATTTTTATATTTGAATAGGATTTTTTTTTTCTTAGCCAGTGTATTATAGTGTTTATACGTACGTTGGCCAACGTATAAGACCCAGGTGAGGCTTTGGCCTGATGCCTGTAGTTGTGGAACAGATTGAGGGACAGAGCAAGAGAGTGGAGGAGAGAGAGAACGTTGGAGGAGAGGGAGAGAACAGGAGCGAGATAGAAAGATGTGCGTGTGTTAGAAGGTGGGTAAGATGGGTGGAGATGAAGAAATTATCCCTTATTAGTCCCCTAATGGGGAAATTTCAGAGGCGCACACATTTATTCAATGCATTGGCTGGGATTCGAACCCCCACCGGGAATGAAACCCAGGCCTTCTGCACATGGAAGGCAAGAATCCTACCACTGAACCACCGGTGCTGCTGAGATGGACAGAGCAAGAGAGGAGGAGAGAGAGGGGTGGAGATGGAGAGAGGGTTTGAGTGGGGGGGGGATTGAAAGAGAATGTTGGAGAAGAGTGAGAAAGAACAGGAGACAGAAAGGTGCGTGTGTGTGTTAGAAGCCCTCTGATTGCCCTCTGGTGTTACGCTGTGTTGGTCCTGGCAGGGGTAATGTGAGCTCAGACGAAGGAAGCGGTCTTCATATCGATCGCTGTTACAAAGCCTCAATCTCTCTCTCTGTCCCCTTCTGACTTCCATTCAGCTCATCTCATTTAGCTTCCTTCCGTTTCATCAGCTTCCCCTTTTTAGAAGCGTTATCCATGTCTTTTTGGGTGTGGGTGGGTGTGTGTGTTTGAGAGCAGTCCTGTTTTATTTGAATCCGAGCCTAAATGACTAAATGGATCACCTGATATCCTGGTCCTCCAGGGCCCACCTGTCCTGAAGGTTCTAGATGTTTCCCTGCTGCAGCACACCTGATTCAGATGAATGGGTCATTATCAAGCTCTGTGGAAGCCTCACAATGACCTATTCATTAGACTCAGGTGTGCTGCAGCAGAGAAACATCCAGGCTTGAACACCCCTGACATGTCTCACCTTCTCTCCCTCCCGTCCAATAGGGGGCGTCATCAACCTGTCTGTGCCGGTGGTTTTGCCGGTGTCCGGGGCGGATAAAGAGCGTCTGGATGGCGTCACAGCCATGGCTCTGGTGTATGAGGGGCGCCGTGTAGCCATCCTCCGCAACCCCGAGTTCTACGCTCACCGCAAGGAGGAGCGCTGCGCCCGCCAGTGGGGGACCACCTGCAAGGACCACCCCTACATCAAGGTTGGTTGATGCGGTCCGTCAGAGAGAACAGGTCTGATGTGGGTCGTACCACTGGGGCGAGAGAGGGGGAGGGGTTGTCGTGTGAGAAAGATGAGGGGCTGCCTGAGCTACCCCCCCCCCCCCACCTCCTGCCTCCATCTTTCCTATATTTTGTAAGACACACATTGCATACACTAATTAATACATACACAGAATGCATAGGCCTTGAGAGGGAGGGAGGGGGGAGAGGGAGAGCAGCACTGGAAAATCAACATAAATTATCTTGTGCCATAAATAACTGGCGTCAAATAATAACCAAGCGGAACGGTTGTTGGATCGTTTTGGAAATTCTATCTTTTCCGTCTTGGCTTGATAGGATGGCAGAAGGTTATTTTGATTTGTCTGTCTGGCCAACTCTCAATCCTTATTGTTTTTCTAAATCAGGGCTTTCACTTCTATGATGCCAGTCCTCCTGTCTCCAGTGATTCTGGGCATCAGATCAAACTTCGATCCTTGTTTGCTTATTTTAAAGCCTCCTGATGCTGAAATGAGCCTGGTTTGAGAGGGAGAGAGAGGCTGAACTAGGCCTGGTTTGGGAGGGAGGGAGAGGCTGAACTAGGCCTGGTTTGGGAGGGAGGGAGAGGCTGAACTAGGCCTGGTTTGGGAGGGAGGGAGAGGCTGAACTAGGCCTGGTTTGAGAGGGGAAGAGAGAGGCTGAACTAGGCCTGGTTTGAGAGGGAGAGAGGCTGAACTAGGCCTGGTTTGGGAGGGAGGGAGAGGCTGAACTAGGCCTGGTTTGAGAGGGATAGAGGCTGGAATAGGCCTTGTTTGAGAGGGAGGGAGGCTGAACTAGGCCCAGAAACGCCCACTATCCCGTTGGGGGATCTGGAACAGGTGAGTGATCAGGAGGGGGGGAGGAGGTGGTGACTGATCACACACACCCGGTCCTGCCTCTCGTGTCGCCTGCTCTCCAGTGTGTCGACAGCTTGCTGTGATTAAGACATCACTTGTGTGTTTGTGTATGTGTGTATGGCTTCAGGGGAGAGTATATCTTTGGGCGCAACTCTACATCCCTGTGTTGTCCCTTCATCCCAGACTAGGATAAACCTGCTCTGTGTTACACGTGTTTGTGTGTGTGTGTGTGTGTGTGTGTGTGTGTGAGAGAGAGGGGAAGTATGAGTGTGTAGAGAGTTTGTGTGTAATTTAGGCTAACCTGCTCCTTATTACATCAGTGGGAGAGTGTGCGAGAGAGAGGGGGAGATTCCTAGACTGCTCTGTATCATGTGCTGTAAACCCACCTTTCCTGTTTACCCCTCAGTCAGGAGTGGGTGGGTGGGGGAGGGTTGGTTGTCCAGGTTGGGAACCCTGGTTGTTCTGGTAACTTGTTTATTTAACCAGGTACCCCTCATATGTAACAGCAAGCAGCACATGTGGCTGCTGGATCAATGCTAAAGCAGAAGTGTGCATGCAGAGACCCTGACATGTTTCATTCGCTTCTTCTGGAAGATGAAAAAATGTATCCTTGAAGTCGGTTCAGTCGATGTGTCTGGACTGTAGTTGTTGATCACGCTGGAGTTCGGGGCTCTTGACGGGATTGGGACCAAAGTGGGTTTAAATAGAGCGTGAAACATAATTCACACCTTGAAAACCATCAAAGTCCTTTTTTTTTGGGGGGGGGGGGGATGTAGCCTCCATCTTTATTGATTGATTCGCGTAAATTGGTTATAAATCAGTTTCCCTCCCTCCCTCTCCCCCTACCAAGCACATGCTAACCGTCAGACAAACACACACGCATAACAATAGGCCTTATGCTGTGTTTTAGTGCCCAGTTAACTCTTCCCCTGCTTTCAGTTGAGCACTAACACATGACCAGTCCCTTCAGGCAGAGCCCTTTAGACAGGCCTACTGTAAACACAGACTACAGTTGGCCAAAGTTACAGCCTGAACTGATACGCAGGATTCTGGCTTTAGAGCACTTCAGGGATTCTGGGATCACCTTGTAAAGTGGACCTCCACCCCAGCATAGTCATGCAATCCTTTAAGTGTCATCTAGCGGCCTGCTGATCTGGCTGGTTCCTGGTCCTCCATGTTCTCTCTGCAAAGGATTCAAATGCAGAATCGGAAGAGATTCAGATGGAGAATCTGAGTTTTTGAGTCCTTTTTGATGGGATTCAGTTGCAGAATCAGAGTTTCTGAGTTCTGTTTGGAAGGATTCAGATGCAGATTGTGTTGGTTCTGATGGTCCAGTTTTCTTCTCCCCGTCCTCCAGATGGTGATGGAGAGCGGGGACTGGCTGGTGGGTGGAGACCTGCAAGTTCTGGACCGGATCTACTGGAAAGATGGACTGGACCAGTACCGACTGACCCCTACTGAGCTGAAACAGAAGTTTAAGGAGATGAACGCAGGTAAGGGGTGTCAAACGTAGACAAGCACACGCTTTTGATTGGTTCATCCTCGTTTTCCTCTAGGATTTAAGATTGGTTGACGTCCGAGTGGTTAGGGAATCGGGCTAGTCATCGGAATGTTGACAGTTCGATTCCCAGCCGTGCCAGTTGACGTTGTGTCCTTGGGCAAGGCACTTCACCCTACTTGCCTCAGGGGAATGTCCCTGTACTTGCTTTAAGTTGCTCTGGATAAGAGCATCTGATAAATGACTAAATGCAAGTCTCTCCCCCCTCCAGATGCTGTTTTTGCCTTCCAGCTGCGTAACCCGGTCCACAACGGCCACGCCCTCCTGATGCAGGACACCCACAAGCGGCTTCTGGAGCGTGGTTACCGGCGGCCAGTCCTCCTCCTTCACCCGCTGGGCGGCTGGACCAAAGATGACGACGTCCCTCTGGACTGGAGGATGAAGCAGCATGCTGCCGTGCTGGAAGAGGGCGTGCTGACGCCAGACAACACCATTGTGGCCATCTTCCCCTCCCCCATGATGTACGCTGGGCCCACTGAGGTAACGGGACAGTTGCAGTTTACTTACTGACTGACAAGGGAAAAGTGTGTCAAACGTACCATTTAGGGACTAAATGTGGCAGGTTTGAGCCAAAATGGCCGCTTAACTGAACTGGGGTAGGTAGAGGTTATCTTGTTACTTTTGGTACAGCGTGCTGATGACTTGGAGTAACGGTTTATTTGCGTTGATCATTCGTTTCAAAATGTAATGTTCTCGGTCTCAGCTGCCAGTGAGCACCTCAGATGGACAGAGATTCGTTTGGAAACGTCTTCAAATCACCATCCAGTTTAGGGTTATCGTAAGAGTCAGACAGACGTAATATTGCAGGATAAACCTAAACCATTCATTCCTGTCGGTCTGGGATTACAAACAGGAAGTGAGGTACTCACATCCCTGACTTTAGGTGTCCATCTCAGAGACCCACACCTCCCCCCCCCCCCACACACACCACCACCCGCTTCCCCCTTTTTCCAAACCTGGCAACCAGCTAAGACAACAATACTTCGCCCAGAGCCAGACGACCTACAGAGCCGAACTGTAGTTTGTCTCCTTTGTTCTTTAGAGGTAATTTCGGGGGCTTTTAGAAAAGGCTTTTCCTATTTAAGGACTTAAGGAGTTTTTAAGAGTTGGAAAGAAAATGGCTCGTGGACATAAAACCGGTTACGATAGGCAAAGGAAATTAAGTCTTGTCTGTCAGGATTTTCTTTGGTCATTCGAAGCAGAAGGTTTAGTGTTGTTTTAGTGACGTGTAAAGGAGATGAAATTGCGGACCATAGTGTTCCGTAATACGCATGCTGTGCTTTCAGAGGTTTTAGTGGTTGTCTGTGTTGGCTGTTATCGTTATGTTTATTTCTTTATTTGCAAGCTCTTTCTGTAATGTAATCTCAGGGCTTTTTGTATATTGGTCGTTTCCAGTTAGAACCGAGGCGCACTCCGATATTTAGCTGAAACTGATTGGCTCATACACACGGGAGCCAATCAGTGGAGGGAATCAAACGTTGGTTCACATCTTTCCCCACCACAGTTTGTTGTGTGCTGTATCTCTCCATGCCTCCAGCTCAGTCCAACCTCACTACACGCACTCACTATCCACATCCCTCCACAGCTACCCCAACCAGCTAGATCAGGGGTCTCTAACCCTGCTCCTCAGGGGGTCAGTGTCCTGAAAGTTGTAGATGTGGCCCAGCTCCAGCACACCTGATCAAGCCACTCTTCAAGTTAAAAAGACCCTATCCAAAGTCAACATTGTCTCCCCCCCCCCCCCCAACAGGTACAGTGGCATTGCCGTGCTCGCATGGTGGCCGGGGCCAACTTCTACATTGTGGGTCGTGACCCTGCTGGGATGCCCCACCCTGACACGGGTAAGGACCTGTACGAACCCACCCACGGGGCCAAGGTCCTCACCATGGCACCTGGACTCATCTCCTTGGAGATTGTGCCCTTCAAGGTGGCGGCCTACAACAAGAAGAAGAAAGCCATGGACTTCTACGACCCCAAGAAGTGAGTTCTTCATCAGCGCTTCTCAAACTTTTGGGGGAACTTCAGTACACCACCACCCCCCCCCTTACCTGATTTCTCAATCCCAAGATCTTCTGTATTTATATTGCATGAGTACCTGTCTGTTCCCAGTTGTCAACTCTTCAGCTTTTTGTGTTTGACCATGTCTCCTGTGCCTTCATGTAACCCTGCATTTGAGAAGCACTGCTGCATCATAATCACTCATGTGTCGTTAAATGGCTTGAGGGATGGGGCACAGGGGGTTGGCAGAGCTCTCAAATATTGAGGCCAGTGTTCTGTCAAAATATTACAACTCTCTAGCAACTCTGTTTTGATTGCCAGCTACGTGGTAAAGAATGGCAGAAGCGAACTGATTCCAGCCAAACATCTGTTATGATTGTGACCGTGCAAATAGACCTTCGTCCCAGAGCCAGTTCATACTGCCCCAACTACGTACAACAAAACTCCCAACATTTTTGAACTTTCTGCGTTCTAGAATGTTTGGGAAAGATTCTGTCGTTCATTCACCGCTCCCCAACCAAACACCGACAGACGCTTCACACCAAAGCCACACAACTGTGGATGTTTGTGTGGCTCGGTGTGAACCGCCCTCTAATCTTCCACTGGTTATCGGATCAAGGACAGTGGCGTTTACAGGAATATTTAGATCCTCTAAAACACCAGCGTACCTCCAACAAACGATCACTTGGTAAACCTTTCCGGAAAAAAACCCTCCATATGTGCTTTTCTTTCCCCTTTTATTCTTATCTACAGGGAAGATTCCCGGCCAAGAATAACAGGGACTGTTTCTGCTTTCCTATGCCCTTACAAAGTTTTGCGGCTTTCTAGAAGCTTTGATGTTTTTTTGCGATCACAGAGAACTGCCATTAATTAAGTTCTGTGTACAAAGCCTGTAGATGACTCACTAAAATCATGCATTCTTACTATGAGTCTTCGCATTCAATCCTGCCTTCCTGTAAGTCCGAATCAACCATGTTTTGGTCTTTGAATACGATGAGAGAGAAAATAAATGACTACAGGCAGACTGATTTAAAAAGATTGACCAAAAGTGATTTATTTATGTAGTTTGAGGGTTTTTCCATGATGCTTGTTTTTGATGTTGAGTGGAATGCTTGTTTGTGCATCGGGGACGTTCTCGGAATACAGATGAAAAAGGAAAACGTGAAAGATCTGCATGGAAATAATTTGCACACATAATTTAGTTTCACCTAGCCATGCTAATTAGGAAATTATGCAAACGGTTGCATCCTTTCCAGATTGTAATAGTAAGGAATTAAAGTTAGGTTTATTGTGGAGAATAGACTTTACTACGGCTGTGAATATTTACCTTTTGATTTACCACCAGCTTAGGACGGATAGTCTGTAAGACCCAAAAGATAATGTTTGTGACCAATGTCGTAGACCTGGTGCAGCTTGCCGTAGGGAGAGGGTGAGTGGAGGGTAACTGGGATTCAGAATATCAAAGGCCTCTGTTGGCGCCTTTTGGATATTTATGGCATTCCGTCTGCTCTTGAGCTGCTCCTCTCTCTTTCCCCCGCCCCTTTCTTTCCTGCAATTCCCCCCCCCCCCCCCCCCCCCCCCCCCCAGTCCTATGGTGCAAATCAACGCAAGCTGTTTCTCATTTGAGCGTTTATTAAATGTTTCTCCACGGGGTTTGTCGTGTCACGGCCCACACCCTGCTCTCTTTACACCCTGATCTCTCTTTACACCATGATCTCTCTTTACACCATGATCTCTCTTTATCCCTGCTCCCTTTACACCCTCCTCTCTTTACACCCTGCATCAGCATCAAACTCAATGTTTCTTTGTCTGTGTGAAACCACAGTGAACAGGTTCACTTTGAAATCTGTTCAAGAATTTTACTCAGAGAAGGAGGGGTGGGGGGAGGAGGAGGAAGTCAGGAGGAGCAGGAGAGAAGAGGAGGAGGAGGAGATGGAGGGAGTAGGAGGGGGAGATAATTTCCTCCATCTTCCCTGTGAGACTGACAGGCTGTAGGTGTTAGTGGGCAAAGGGACACCGGCCAACTGTAAAACGAGATGTTTGAAATGTCCCTGATTTGCCCAAGACCTGACAGTAATTTATGGACAGGTTGTGGGGGGGGGGGGGGGGGGGGGGGGGGTGGAGACTTGCTGAGTTAAACATTGGCAATGCCAGGGCCTTTCCACAGAGGTTAGTGAGGAGGGATATCGCGTTACTCTTTGGGCAGGGAGGAGGGGGCTTGGAACAGGAGTCTGTTAAGTTGCGTCCTGTCTTGTTAGACGCTAAACTGTTGTTCTGTTCTTGGGTGGGTCAGTTTGAACACTGTAAAACATTCTAAACATCTCAACATGAATCATCGGGGAAGGAAGGAGAGGGAGAGGAGGACGGTGGTGGTGTTGGTCTCTGGACCTTCAGTGGTTATAACAGTTAGCCATGGTCAAACGTAAAACATGGAGAATCCCTTTTTTTTTTCTCCATGAAATGTGGTCGATTCGATGCTACGACTAACTGTTTGACCACGGTCGTATCTGTTCAGAGACTGGTGTTTGATAATGTAATATATAATCAAAATGTATGTTAAAGTCCCAAAGCCCACAGGTAGCAATGACCTAATGAGGAGCTTTGCTCAGGGTAGATATGAGGAGGATTATCTTTACTTTGGAGATGGAGGACTTGCGGGGTACCAGTATACATGCATGCAGACCACATAACAAGCAGACCACAGACAAAACCAAACCACGTTTGACATGCGATTACCGTGAGGTGAATATCGGCGTAGAGAAAGTAAAGCTGAGACTGGAATGTGCTTTGGAATGTATGGCAGTTTCATTATGTAAACCTTGCTGGTAAGAATACCTTTATTTATCACCAACAAGTCATTTGATTAATTGTCTAAATAGTCCGCAGTACTTGTGAAAGGTTGTATTTAGACTAATCGTTTTTTGGGCCAGAATATTTGCATTTGGGTTTGAGACTAATTGGCTGTGTTTATTCGACCATTTGCACCAGCGTTTATTTTTGAACCATTTGTTTAAACTGAAAAGTATAACAGACGGTTTGAATTTGATGGCGAAGGTCTAGATTAGTTTAGATTTCACTCTCTTCTCCTGCCCTGAAGCAATATCACTGTTTACTGTGCTTCTCAGAAAACCCTTAAAACGTGCATGTGGGAGATTCAATTATTTGTGTTCTTAAAGCAATAAAGCAACATACCTTCCTCTTGCTATAACCCCCCCATCATTGGTCTCTTTTGAAGGCATCTGATCTGCATTTCCCTCAAAGAAACAGTCTCACTCTTATGTTTCTTTTCTGTCGCTCTTGGCTGGTTTTATCCACCCCGAACACACTGTGTTTGCGTGAGATTGCAGTGGGACTAGGCATGCAGAGGACCTAAGAGGCTATGACACCTGCATGTTATGTACTTTATCCTCTGCCTGCATGCTTACGTTTCCCCAAGAGGTTGTGGAAGTTATACAGTCTGTCTTCTGTCTTGAAGTCTTCTGTGCCTGTCTGTCTCCTGTCAACCTGTCAAACTCTCCCTTCTGTCCAAATAACAAACGCTGAACAAACTTGGAACCTTCTCTGACAGAACATCAAACTTTTTATTCTCTTTCCCTATCTTTCTTCATCCTCAGCCATCAAGACTTTGACTTCATCTCCGGAACGCGCATGAGGAGGATGGCTCGTGAGGGCCAGGACCCCCCAGCTGGCTTCATGGCCCCCAAGGCCTGGAACGTCCTCAAGGAATACTACCAATCCTTGGAGAAGGCCTAGATCCTAACAGCCGTCACACCGGAGATCAGGGGGCCCAATCTTTACACTTTCAAGGAGAGGAAGGGCGAGATGTTGATGATTTAGCTTAATTATGTGTTATTACTATTATTATTGTTTTTATTATTATTTATGTTTTCTACCCCCATGCACTTCTACAGATTTAGGTCTTGACATTTGGGATTCTTGTCCCATCCTCAACAGTTACAAAATATATAAAATGAGGACCAGACGCCGTCTAGCTGATCACTGTTTAGATTCCCACCGTCACTCCAGAACACTGAGCCTAACTGTCTCTCCTAACACTGCTGTTACTGGGTTTTAGGACTTAACGACAAGCTCTAACTGCTGTTTTTTTCTGTCTTTTATTTTTTATTCTTTTATACTGTGTTCTATTTACCTCGAGTCATTATCGAAATGTGCGTTTTTTGGTTGTGTTCTAAAATGAGTAGGGAGACAACAGGAGAGTAGACAGGTTAATGGAGAAAGGTTATTATTATTATTATTATTATTATTATTAGAGAAACTCAAACTAAAGTTAAGTACTGATCCAACTATTCAGTTATTTTTGAAATGATCAATGAACTGCATGCAGGAGAAAAGTTACTGTGTTTAAAAAGCCCAAAAAGATAAATGAAGATTCTTCTTGATTCGAGGCAAATATATTAATTCTACTGTTGAGCAGCACAGACAAGGAAGACAAGTTTCAACTTTTCCTTGAAGCCATTTACAAAAAAAATAAAAACATGGCAGAGAAATGTTAATGTTTATCCTGAGGCTCAACAAGCTCTGGCTGTGTTAATTGTACTGTGTATGAGTAAAGCGGCATTTAACATTTTGGCAGCATTGCGGTTCATGTCTGTGTGTAATGTTGAAGCTGAGTGCCTTTGGGTCTTATTCGTTTTCTCGTGAGAGACGTTGTTCAAACTCACCAACACCCACGTGCTCAGACCTATCGCTCTCCTGCTTGATATCTTGATTAGCAATACGGGACCTTACGAATGGTACAGAGGGAGCAGATACAGAGAAAACCCTCTTTTTAAGAGGACAGTCTCTGAACTTTCCTTGAAAATGAGTCTGTAACTTTAGTAACACAACTGAGTCACCTGTGTGTTCATCATTAGCCTCATCACTACCTGTTGATGTAGTCCTTCTCAAATTAGCATGTAGCTTTTGAAGATACCTGACTAGTTCTAACTGGTTGATGTTTTTTGAATGTTGTTTGTCTGTGTTCACACACCGTTTTGTTATTATAATTCCATTGTATCAGTTACTCTTTTTCATTTGTTCCATTTCATTATCACAGGGATATACTGGTCTGTGTTGTTTGTATGGTGGTATACAAGATATTGGATATTTAACTATCTTTCTTCAATAAACCATTTTTAGCAAATGGGGCCATGTGTCCATTTGATTTTTGGAAAAAGATAAAGAACATTCTAGAACATAGTGATTCCCTGCTGTTATGACATGGTATAAAACATAGTGGAACCCTGCTGTTTTCGACACACGGTAAAGAACACAGTAAATCTATTGTTAAGACATACGGTATAGAACACAGTGGAACCCTGCTGTTATGACAGCGTACAGAAGGTGGTCTGAAGTACATTGGACAGGACAAGCCTCCATCACACTCACTCAACTAATGTAGCCTCACACACACACACCTTCTCTCTCTCACCCTGTCTTAATAACTCTCGTCCTCAGCTGGTTCCCAGATGCCAAGGAAAGTGGATCTTTGGAAGAGTTAATCCAGATTCTGAACATGCATTCGTCTCGAGATTAAACGCACCTGGGTTCTTCCACTGAATACAAGTAAGCATCAATCTCTACCACCTCCCCCACCACACACACACACCTTCAAACATACAGACACGCCTAGATTTCAATCAATCACTAATGAAAACCTGCGTTCAGCCCTAGGTACCCCTGAGATGGAAGGAGAATGCAGGAATGCTCAGTGAAAGGTAGGGTTACATTTGTTCTCTAACCTTAGGTGTTTGAGGATTTATATAGATTCATATGAATTCTTGATGTCATCATCAACAAAACACGCACACACAGCAACAGTGAGTGTGTTTGTGTGTGGCGAAGGTCTGTTTCATCTGTCAAGAGGGAACATCTTCGGACCCCCCACCCACAATGCATCACTTTTCCATTTTGCATCTCTTTTTATATGAAGTTTAAGTGTTACTTTGTTACAAAATGGCCGCCTGCCAGGTTTGTAAGAGCATGAAACAGCAACACAGTGAGCGTGTTCTTACAGCTACTGTTTAACACATCACTTATGTCATTACAAATGTCCAACGTAGTTTTCAAAATGACTTGAACGACAGTCTAAAGTGTTATAGGAGTTCTCTGGGTCATTTTGTCAGGGGGGTTTTAATGCGCTGTGTGACAGAGTCTAGCTTTCTGTGGGATTTTTTAATTGACATACGTGTTCTGTTTGTAATTGTGTGGGAATCAATGTGTCACACGTGTATTCTTGGCTTGTGCGTGTGTGTGTGTGTGTGTGGTACAGTCTAGCTGAAAGGGTATCAGAGACAGATGTGACATTGGCTGTCAGAGGTTCAGCAGAACAGGAAGTGCCTGTACACTCCACTTTCATGTTGGTGTGCTGCACTGTGTTAGTGATGCTGCTTGGCTGCTTCAACAGCAGTCAGTACAGCTGAAGCTAACACTAAAGTCATCTTTATTTAAAGTAATTGAATTTAAGTAAGTGTGTGAAAAGGAGACAGGCAATGGATAAAGTGGTTCTCTTGTGTATACACACACACACACACACCACACACACCACACACACCACACACACACAGAAATGTTATCAGAAGAAATCCATGCACATGATTTGGGACCCGCACATGTACAGGATGACATCATCGCTCTGACAGAAGGCTGGATCTCTCAGTGTGTACATGGACTACAGCTGCACTTAGCGCCAATATCCCTCCAGATGGTTCCAGTTCCATTCAAAGCCAGCCATGATAAAAACAGACTTTTCTTTCTCTCGCTCTCTCTCTGTCTCTCTCACTCTCATTCTCTCTGTCTCCCTCTCTCCCTCTCTCTGTCTCTCTATCCCCCCTCTCTCTCTAACCCTCCCTCTAATCTCTATCACCCTCTCTCTCTCTCCCTAAATCACCTCAGGCTACAGGACACATATCTTGATCCAGATATCCACAAACTGCCCTAAAATACAATGTTTGTCATCGTCATCCTCCCTCTCTCTCTCTCTCTCTCTATCTCTCCCTCGCTCTGTCCCTGACCTTAAATCAACTCCATATCCACATCTTTCTCAGCAGCCACTAGAAGACCAGGAAACCTCCTATAAAGACCTCACAGAAAACCATTACAGACACGTTTGCTTTGGACAGTTAACGTTTGCCATATTAAATATACAAGGAATACTGAAAAGCTGTTTTATGAGGCTTAATGCTTACCCAGAGACCAGATATCTTGATTTGGGTTGAACATCATGGATATGGTGTTTAGAGCTAATAGATAGCCAACGTTGTCAGTTTACACATGTCTGAACTCAGACTGTCTTTTAAACCTTTTATCTTGTGTTGCAAGGCGATTCGATGAAGTCAGATGAGGTCATTCATAAATCATTGTCACCAGCGCCGCCACTGCTGGTGTAGATCACACGGGAACCACCCCTACGGCGTCAGGATTTAACGACTTTCAATCATTTATTGGCCACCATCATGTAAACAGACATATTCTGGACAGGCAAACTTTCTCTTTTCCCCTCCTTGCTTCCTGCTCGACTGTTTGATACATGACAAGATACCCTGGTCCTCAGGAGCCACTGTCCTGAAGGTTCTAGATGTTTCCTTGCTCCAGCACACCTGATTATAATGAATGAGTTATCATCAAGCTCTGTGGAAACCTCAGTTAACAAGTTTCCTTTGTCACACAATTGCTGTTAACATGGTTACAGCGTGCTTACTTACATGATCTTTTCATCCCAAAAACACTTTGAAGCTTCATGTCAGGCATCAGTGAGCCCAGCTGACGTAACTGATCATGAACAAAATCTCTAAATGTTTGTCCAAACCCAGCTCAACACATCGTGTCACCTTTTAACTGCAACCGCACAACCTTTGCCTAGATCTCTGCTCCTCACATCTGTCTCTCTCTCTCCATCTGTTTCTCTCTCTCCCTCCCCCCCTCTCTCTCCCTGACTCTCGCTCTCTCTATCCCTCTCTCCCTTCCTCCCTCTCTCTGTCTCATCTCTTACAAACAAACACACAGCATATCTGTATTAGACAGCGGGACAGTGAGGGCAGGGTTGGGGTTAGTCAGGGGCTCGATATTAAAGAGATCTGAGCCATGGAGGATATCATACATCAAATGATGCTGCGGTGCAAACATCAAAGGAAGCCCAGGATGCTTCTGCTTTCATGATAGGGAGGGAGGGAGGGGGGGAGGAGGGTGGATAAGAGGATGAGAGGAAGAGGAGAAGGAGGGCTGGATTTCAGGAATATCTGGCCACATGGGGTGAACCACAACCTTTCACCTGAAGTGGGAATCCTGGGCCATCCACACAGAAACCTCAACTAGTGTGTGTGTGTGTGTGTGTGTGTGTATGTGTGTGTGTGCGTGTGTATGTATGTGTTGTGTTTGTTGGTCTGCATGGATCTAGCGTATGTGAGTTTCAGTGTCTATCCACTATCATCTTCCACCCCTCTTGTGTTGATGTGTGCAAGCTATGTGTGCGGGTGTGTAATTCCCACCCACCTTCCCTTTCCTCACTACCATGTGAGTGTGTGTATGTGTGTGTGTGTGTGTGTGTCTAAAGCCTTACCTGGCACCGGGCCAACCTGTGTTCAGTCTGGTTGTAGGTCCTGCTGCCACCTGACAGGAGACAAGGGCCCCATTGTAGCATCAGAAAAACTGGCAGTTTCACACTGGCAACGATGAAACCTCAGAAAATAAACACATTCGGTCATTAACCTGCTTTGATTATAGCGGTTAAATAGATTGATAAATCACTTGGAATTGTACAGAGTTTGAACAAATTAACATCTAACAGATTATTTAGTATAGAAATCAGTGCGGAAAAACTCACAAATATATCTTATTTCAGTTTGACATCATGTATGAACGTGTTTTAGCATTAGCATCGCTAAGTCTCTACAGTGCCTTATCTGAGGTAGTATTACTGAGCGTCTATTAAATGTTAAATAAGTCGTTTTATAACAGTGACATTATCTGAGGTTAATTTTAAGCACCGTATAAACTTAGGGGCTAACAATAAGCAGTAAAATCCTAACTTTGGTTTTTAAATGTCGTTAATGATCGCAGCCATGAAGTGACACTAGTTCCTGTCGTGCGTAAAATCTTCCCGCGATAATGTCTGACTCGCGAGCTCGTTTTTTTAATTTATGAATAAATAAAGATATTAACTTTTTAAAAAGCACATCAAACATCCAACTAAACCTTGTATTTAATTTCTGTTTTTAAAATGCACTTGTAGTATTTTTGTGGTGTTCCACGGGGAATTTTACACAACATCTGTAAGGGGCACGCAGCAGTTATTCAGAGGTTCATATTTAACAGTCTGAGTTCACCATAGGTTCAGTAAAGGTATTATAAATGAAGGGTAGAGGATATAATCAGTGCCTGTGTGTGTGCGGGGGGGGGTGGGTGTGTGTGTGTGTGTGTGTGTGTGTATGGGGGGGGGGTGGGTGGGTGGGTGTGGGTGGGTGTAGGTGTGTGTGTGTGTGTGTGTAGGTGTGTGTGTGTGTGTGTGTGGGGGGGGGGGTGGGTGGGTGGGTGGGTGGGTGTGGGTGGGTGGGTGTGTGTGTGTTTGAACGAGGTTACAAACTCTCTCTCTCTGGCTGGCATAGAAACGTTGGCTTGTGTTCCAGAAGCATCATCAGATTTGCTGCTATCCGATGGCACAGTTCTATTTTGTCTTAGACATTGTTCTAGCTTTGATCATAAATTGAGGTAATTATTCGCTGCTCTTAACTTTCCCCTTCAGGAAACAATATGTGGAACAAGAGATGGTGGTACGTATACAAGTGCTGAAGGGGGGGGTGTACAGGACGAGACTGCACCCTTGAGTGGATAAATGGCTCAATTAAATTCAGCTTTTATATGGGGGGGTGGGGGGGGGGGGGGTGGGGGTGGTGCTGTCAACAATGCACTTTTCAGCTCCGGGTGCTGCCATTGTGCAGATCTTGAGTCTGGGTTTTTTGTGTGTGTTTTTTTTCTTCTTTTAAGTCCGGATGTGTAAATGTACACTGAGATGAAACTGAACCAGGTCTCTCTTTTTTCTTCTTCTTCTCCTTCTACCTCTTCCTTCTTCTTTTCCCTCTGCAGTTCCTTTCATCCTGAGGTTTCTAAACACAAATAAATAAACGACAAGAACCTGAGAGGTGAATGAGGGGGATTGTTCATTTACGGGTTCCAGAAAACAGAAGCAGCAATCACGGTCTGTGTGTGTCTGTGTGTGTGTGTGTGAGAGAGACTCATTTGGTTTCCTGATAAAAAGTATTTGAAACCCTGCAGCACCCATATAGCTGAAACTGCTTCCATCCCACATACTTTATAGTGAGAGCAGGTGAAGCTGTTAGAAATCTTCCATCCAACGGACTCGGTCTCTAGCTAAATAAATCACAAGGAAACAGCTCAAACACTCAAAACACCAAAACGATTATATATAGTATTTTTTTTTATATTTTATAAAAAATGATTTTCCTCTCAAAAACCAAACCAAACACATATTTTCCGAAGCCACTTAACAGGCACATTCTCATAATTGTTTACAACATTCCTTCTCAGTGCTGTTCTCCAGAAATATTGAACCAAGGAATTCCATTCCTTTATTTTTTTGCCATGTTGAGACCATTATTATGGAATTCTCTTTAAACTAGAGGGATACAGTCTTGCGCAGAAGTGACCAACCCTGGTCCTTGCGGGCCATTATCCTGAAGGTTTTAGATGTTTCCCTGCTCCAGCACACCTGATTCAAATGAATGGGTTGTTATGAAGCTCTGTGGAAGCCTGATAATGACTCTTCATTTAAATCAGGTGTGTTAGAGGGCCCATGAGGACCCTTGAGGACCACTGAGAGCCCCTGAGGACCCCTGAGGACCACCCACTGCTGTCACCAGTTCAGTCTGCTGACACTTATCAAAGGATCTCTGTATCGCTCTGATCTTAGGCGATGCCCGGGCCAATAAGCTGTGAAAACATGAATTTTGGACCACGCCAGACCTGAAGGAAATGAAACACTACACAACTCTCAGCTACAACACCCCACCAGCCTCTTCTCTCCTTCCAAATGGTCGCACGTGTTTTCCTCCCCATCGTCCAGAAATCCCAAGAGGTCGATCCACAGTTCATCACACCGTCCTCCTCAAACAGGCACGGATCCATGGAGATCCTGAGACTCAAACCAGGCAGCAGCCAGCAGCTTGGGAACAGAGAATCCTACAGCATGACCATAGTTCATCCCGCTGGCATTATGGAGGTGAAAAAGGCAAAGTACATTATTATCTGAGGGAACTGACAGGCAATGAAGAACTGTGAGGAGTTGGTGGAGTGAGAACGCGATAATAGTGGTTTGGAAGCAGCTCGGATGAAACCCTGCGGTTTAACTAAATTGATTCCCCCCCCCCTCCAACTAAAATGTCCTCCCCACTACCTCCCCTCCTCCCTCTTCAAGCGTGGAGAACAGTTTCCTTAAAGCCAAGATAAGACAATTATCAAACTGAGTAACCGCAGGCGAATTCTCAAGTCATCTTTTAGAAACGAAGAAGATTCATTTCAGCAGTGAAGTGAAAATTGGCATCCATCTTTTTGGTGGGAAGGGCTTGAGGATAATGTCTGATTGTTCCTCATCCCTCAGAAAGGCTGACTCGCTGATTTGGAAGCTGAGTCATAAATACAGAGACTACCTCAGCAAGATCCAGTGGTAGGCCTGGACTGCATACTGACCCATGTAAAAAAAACAGACCACTTATACTCTACTGACTGCAAGCCGATGACACTGTAGAGTATCTCATTTCTGGAGGGAAATCACTGGAGCTAGATTGATCCTTCATCATCAGCAAGAACAAAGACTTGAGGCTTTAGAGAAGATGTATTTTGGTAGCAGCCAAGAGCAAGATTCTGAGGTACTTTTCAAAGGGAACACAAATTTAATTGAAAATGAGACTTTGGTTGTCATCCTAGCAGAAGGTCGCCTGGCCCCCAAAATATGTGATGTATAACAGCTGGGCTTCCACGAAAGCTAAACGCTAACCCTTCGTGGAATGACTCTGTATATTTTCTTTATAACAAACTCCGAAACTTCTTACCGTGACATTTCATTTAGCAGAGAATCGTCTTGGTAGAAAGGCGAGAGAGGGGTGAGTCAGCAGTATCAAATCCACAGGGACCCCTGCTCTGTGATGTGGTGTGCAGACATGCCATCCTGAAAGGATTCACCCAACAATGACTTAGTTCACTACCTTCTGCTAAACTCCTTTTTGCTGCCTGAAAAACTAAACGGAAAACCATGAAATCTGTGATTTCTCGGACATCTAAACAACAATGTCTAAATATGATATGTTGTGTTGTTGTTCGTGTTGAATCCATTCTAGCGGCTGTTGTTGCTACCAAAATAATGATGGTGATGATTTATCAGGATCTGTGTCTCTTACAGAGGGGTTTCTGACCTCAGGCCAAATCCAGTTTCAACCACAACAACAATGCCCCAGGTGAGTAAATAGTCTCACTGTCACTTTACACTCAACAGTGAAATATCAAGTCTGATATTAGTTCCAAGCAGCATAACTTATTTTAAACAGATCATTCTTGTAATGAGAAATAACAGAATAACACATTCATCTATATTCCTAATCTACAAAAGTTTTATTCTTGTCTTTGTTCACTGTGTTTTTTCATATCCTACAAGTTTCACATGACTATTGTACCACACAGGTGCTAAGATATATTTGTACTGCATGTGTGTTTATACAGAGGGATTAGACCCTACATGCGTATATTTAACATATGTTATATACACAGAGTTTCCCAATGTACATATTGAGTAAACATAGATCCACTGAATACAAAGTTACTAAAGCTGGATCACTCTCTAGTCTAGCAACAGCATGCTAACAGATGCTAATATGCTAACTTGTCATACTGTTCTCCTGTTCCTGTTCTGACAAATTGCAGAGTGGAGACAGAGAGCACCAGAGTGAGAAACACAAGTGCAAACAGCTTTTCTCTCACTGCTGAAATGTTCTGGAAGATCTGCCAATATGCAGGGTAGAACATAGTCTTTGGCTCCTACTTATATGAAGTTGTCAAATATAAAAAAAATACTCCAGTTTAATATATTACTGGCTGTTTTTATTTTAAATTTTGAAGACACTTGTAAAGAATACCTTCTTGTTAGCTTTGGAAAATAAAGGGAAATCATTTTAGAATAACCAACCACATGATTAAAAGTAACTGCCCAAATGCTATTGAAGAACATTTCAATAAATATCGTGATTCTCTTACATAAAAATTCCCAGACCGACCACAAAATGCGTACAGTGGCATAGAAGTCAAACTATTCCCAAAGGCAAACACACCCTAATAATTACACATCGTGGATTAAATTACCCATTTTCATATATTCAAAGAAAAAGCATGTGGGCTCTGATTGCTTGATTAAGGAATGACTTTTTTGATGTTAAGAGGTTTTGAGTTTTAAGTTGTTTGTTAGATTTCTCATTTGTAACCAGTCCAGATTTCCTTTCTGCCCAAATGTTTACTTGTTGGCTTGATAGTCCGTCTGAGCTCTGTGGAGATTATTTTACCTTCCTTCCTTCCCTCTTTCCTTTCCTTTACATCCTGCCTGAGTGTCGTCTGTTTTCTAAAGCCGGGTCCCTGTATGAGATGATCGCTGCAGATGTGCTTTACGGTCCACAGACTTAACAAGTGGTCATGGTTAGGTTGATGAGGCCCTACTGGCTACAGTCATCTTTCAAGTAGCCCGTAAAGTATCAATCAAAACAGTGAGTGTTGCCCACTTACCTCACCACAAATTATACGTCGGCGCTGAGTGGTTCAGGTTGGTGACAGGATCCAGTTGGGTCGTGGTTAAGGTTAGGCCACGTAACAACATATCACATCCTTGATGAGAGCTGATTACGACATAGCAAAGCTCTTCTATATTCCGCTTCGATAGGAGAGACAGACAGGTAAGGTATTTATGTGTGATTTATGCTTAAATCTTGACCAAGTACAGTTAGTGACAGGAGTTTAGTTGATCCCATTGGTTTTTCTGACTCACATTGGTGAGCTTCAGTGAAATGGATTGATATGATTTGTGGAGAAATTTCTGAACAAATTTGTCAAGTTGTTGTGGTTGTAGGTATCTTGGGGATTTCACGTTGTTCCGAGCGTCCTGTAAACTTAATACGTCCTCCGAGCTGCTCCTGCTGTTCTGTCACCCTCTGTGGTTCTCTTCTCGAATTGTTTCAGCGTCATCGCTTGGCGATATTCTGTTTCAGCATTGTTTCTAGACCTTTATGCTCTTGAAGAATAAAACGATGATTGTGGGAAGATGTTGTGGTGGAAGCTCTCATGCGATGGGGCCGTGCTGTTATGCTGTTCCCTGGGGTCACCCCTGTTCTGAATCTGGCTTCTGACGACCCACCACAAACACACACACTCATACACCCTCCTCCAACACCACACACACACACACACTATTCCACCACCACCCCTGTTGACCAAAGTGACTTTCTTCACTCTCTGAATTCCTGACAGCTGCCAAAGTTGTCTTTGCACGAGGCCTGAGCACCACAAGAAAGCCAGTCAGCCTCACTCTCTCCCCCTCAGGCCTCCCTGGAGGAGAGGAGGATGAGCGGGGTGGGGAGACAGGGAGGAATGGGGGTGAGGTTCGAGTCAGTTTGTCTCCGTACAATCCGCATGCTAAACTGCCATAACAAATGTGTTTTGGTACCATGATTAAACCACAAACTGCAATCAGTTCAACACTTCTGTCTCATGTACAGAGGAAGGTGGGAACATCCAGACACTTCTGTGTTGCTTAATTTCCCGATGAATCCTCACGCTTCTATAAACGACCTCTGTGTAGGTCTACTTCTATAAACGACCTCTGTGTAGGTCTTTTTCTATAAACGACCTCTGTGTAGGTCTACTTTTTCAGAGTTTTCAGAGTCTTCCTGTGTTGTTTTGGAAGTCTGTCAGCTTTAGTTAAACGCTCGTTCCAAGTAACAGACCTCCGTGAAGTTCAACATCTGTTATGTGCAAAAAAACACTTGATCCCATTAAAACCCATTTTGGTTATAGACAAGTCCAATTATGCCACAATTTCATAAACCTAATCTGCTGTGATTTCCAGTTTTGTAAACCTAATCTGTCATAATTTCCCATTTAAATCAACCTAATCGGTCGTAATTTCCAGTTTTATCAACCTAATCTGCCATAAATACCAGTCTTATGAGCCTAATCTGCCAAGATTTCCCAGTTTATAAACCCAACCTTCCTGTGGCCCCAGGTTCATGACACTGTACTCCCCACTGAAGCACAACCCTGTTTGGACACTTCACCATCTAGTCAGTTTACAGTGCAGCTGAAGTCAGGCATGTCTGATTCCAATAATGATCAGTTTACACTTTTCTACTGTGTATGATATACTTGGAGACCAAACACTAACACACAAGCATTCACACAGAGACACAAACATGCTTAAGAAGCACTCACTCGAACATACACACACACACACACACACACACACACAGACACACCAACACACACATTTGCGTGACCACCCAGACACACTAACACACAGACACATTAACAAACACACACACACATCCATGATGAGCGTGTTCTACCAAACACAGGCTTGTGTGGTTAACCCAGCACGTCAGAGTGACAGTTAAGTCCTCATGTTGCACATGGATCCCATTTACTGAGGACCGAGTCCGCAGGGCCCTCTGGTTCTCCTCTCCCCGCTTCTGAGCGCCTCTGCTGGGCCGGCCTGTCAGAGTCCACACCTCTGGGAGCCAGCTAGGTACTAAGTACTCCTGTCCACGACCTTCAGAGTGAGTGGAAACAGACATCTGGCTGTGAGAAGCTGAGGAGCCTCTGGAGGCTGGAAAGATGTCCTGTCTGAGAAGGAGCCGTATACATGAGGGAAAAATCATCTGGTATTTGAGATTAGATTCGATTAAACTTTATTGTCTTTACACTTGTATAAATGGTTTCTCCCGGGTTGGCTGGTGGGTCTGTCGACTGGCGCCCAGGGCTATGGAGCCCGGGCTGCAAGTCAAGGATGCTGCTGGTCTACCCCACCCCTATTCCGTGTTGCAAGTCCTGTGTCTCTGTGTTGTACAATTTATGTGCTCATGTGCTGAGGAGTTTTTGTTTTGCCTTTTCTTTTTTTCTCTCCTCTCCTCTCCTCATGTTATGTTGAAACCTTCTATATGGCGCTGTTAATAGTCGCCTCGGCAGGCTTCTGCCAAAGTAAATTCCTTGTATGTGTAAACATTCATGGTGAATAAAAACCGATTCTGATTCTGAATACAAGGAAATAGAATACAGTTTAGCATCCAATCAGATGTGGGGGGGGGGGGGGAGTGTCGCTCTGACGACACACAAAGCCAGAGGTGTGGATGTGTCTCTGGGTCGCTGCTCAGTTAAGCCATGATGGAGACAGTGATTAGATACTGTGTGTGGAAGAGAGGGAGGAAGTAGAGAGATAAAAAGAGAGACAGAGAGATGGGGGTAGGAACACATACCTCTCCACTACATCATCATGATCCACATTCCTGCATAGTAACATCACGTAGGCTGCGGCTGGATCAAGATGTCATCTTCAGCTAATTGAATGGATGACCCTGAAATGAAAGACTGGTGGTTCCATACACACACACACACACACACAACTGCCGTCCCCTACCTCCTTAGTTTGTTCTGGTCTCTCTCTCTCCCTCTGTCTCTCTCTCCCTCTCTCAGTCTCTTTTTCTCTCTCTCTCTCTCCCTCTCTCTCGCTCTTTCTCAGTTTCCCTGTCTCGGTCTCTCTCCCTATCTCTCTCTCTCTCCCTCCCTCCCTCTTGCCCTCTCTCGGTCTCTGTCTCGGTCTCACTCTTTCTCCATCCCTCCCTCTCTCTCTCCCTCTCTCCATCCCTCCCTCCCTCTCTCTCCCTCTCTCTCCTCTGTACCATAATTGACGAAAGCACAACAACATGAAAGCAGGTTTTTCTTGAAGAATGAGCCTCAGAAGATCGTTCCTTCTCTCTACCTTGTCTCCTCCTCTCACTGTTAGCTCATACAAACTGCTCAGGTTTGATCTTCGGCTGGAGGCAAACAGGAAACACCTGTACAGGGTTCTCCTCCGTCTTCAGGGGTGAAACATCTAGAACCTTCTACATCGATCTTATCCGCCCAGTTAGAACATCACGGCGTCGGAATGGTGGAAAGAGATGAAGAGTTCATAAGTCCATCGTTTTCTACTCCTCCTCCTTCCCTTTTCATCTTTCATTCTTTTTATTTTCCGTCGCTCATCAGCCAGATTCAGATTCTGGTCTTCTTCTCTCTGCTCTCTGATTGGTCCCGTGTCTAATCCCGCCTGAAGCGTTCGACAGGAACGTCCTCCTGCTTCAGACCTCTTGGTCTTTTAGCTGGTCGTTAGGTGGTAAATTATGTTTGTTATTCATCGTTAATGTTGTTTACTCACGGGCGGCCCTGAAAGATGTTTGTTTGCCGTTTTTGGTGAGAACCTCTCTGATTTTAGATAAACACACAGTGTGTGTGTGGTTGTGTGTGTGTGTGTCTGTGTGAGTGTGTGTGGTTATGTGTGTGTGTGTGTGTGTGTGTGTTTGTGTGTGCGTGAGTGAGTGTGTGTGTGTGTGTGTTGCACACTGACTCATCTCTGGTCAACAACTTTGAAAAGGAAGTGTTGCAACCTAACACACAGTGATGACTGAGAGGCTCTGAGATAGAACAGCTCTTTTGTTCTTTGACATTCTTTTGGCCGGAACCTCAGAATATCTTTCCAGTGTTCCAAACCTGAAATAATTCTAGAACTTGACTTGGTTGTTCTGAAGTGTCCCGTGACTGGAGAGAATATCAGCTACACAACGAGACACATGCTTGTGGTGATGAAGTGGATCTCGTGGGATACTGATCTGACACACACACACACGTACACTCAAACTCACACACATACTCTCTCTCACTCTCACACACGCACTCTCACACGCTATGTTCCTATCCCAGATATTCGGTTCCTCTCCAGGCACCCTCATCACCCTCATTAGTGCTGCAGCTTTAATCAGAACCTCCTCCGCTGCTCTTTCAAGAAACGCTCTCAACTTCTTACGTGTCTGACACATTCCAGGAAATCCAAACCGGACGCAATTTAAAAAAGAATGGGGAAAGAGGAGGGGGAGGACAGGAGAGGAGAGGAGGGGGAGGAAGAGAGGGTAGGAGGGGGAGGAGGGGAGAGGAGGGGAGAGGAGAGGGGGAGGAGGGGAGAGGAGAAGGATGAAGAGAGCTGGAGGGGGAGGAGAGGAGAGCAGGGAGAGAAAAGGGGGAGGAGAGGAGGAGAGGAGGGGGAGGAGAGGAAGGGGAGCAGAGGAGAAGAAGAGTAGAAGAGGGGGAGAGGAGCAGGAGGAAGAGAGTTGGAGGGGGATGAGGGGGTGGGAGAGGGTAGGAGGAGAGGGAGAGGAGAAGGAGGAGGGGATCCTCCCTCCCTCTTATCCTCCCTCCCTGTCCTCCTCTCTGGAGATGGATGAGGCCGTCTCCTCGGTGACTCTGGAACATGAATGGCCTCTGTTTCCTCTTCTGCATATGAGATTATTAATCGATAGCAGTGACCTCTCTTTAGCGAAGCTCTGACCACATGAAAGGAGGGTAATAACCCGCAGAGCCGAAGCCCTCTGGTTCTTAATCACCCACCCCAGGCCCTGCTACCCTTACCTCCCTCCTACCTCCCCCTTCCTGCCCTACTCCTCTCTCCAGCCCATCTCTCTCCTGCTCCCCGTCCTCCCCCTCTCTCCCCCACTCTCCCCCTCTCTCTATTGTTTATCCTCCATCTCTGTTGTCCTCTGCCTTTAGGTTGTGGAAACAGAGACCTGCGGTTTGTGTGTGTGTGTCGGTACAGGCGTCCACAACTGTGTGTGTATGCATGATGTTTGTTTGTATGAGCCGTGTGTGTGTGTGTGCACGCTTTGTGTGTGTGTGTTGTTTTTGCTTAACGAAGCACGTTGTGTTCTGTCCTGAGGAGGTCAGAGGCCCCAATGTTCATGGATGTGAACGTGCTGTTAAAGAACTTCAGAACAGTGAGACTCCTGATGTGTGAAACAGAGAGAGAGAGAGAGAGAGGGAGGGAGAAAGAGAGAGAGAGAGAGGGAGAGAAAGGGAGAGAAAGAAAGAGAGAGGGAGAGAAAGAGAGGGAGAAAGCGAAAATGAGAGAGGAAAGAAGAATGGAGAGAAAGAAAGAGAGAGAAAGAGGAAGAGAGAGATAAAGAGAGAGAGAAACACAGAGGAAAACAGAGAGAGATGCCATCACTGATGCCCGCCTTCCTACTAGCAGACGTGGGTCTCTTCTTTCTGACGGTCTTCGTCTTTGTCACCACTAAACAGGTAAACTGATCCCAGAAGAAAAGGCTCTGGTCCTTGATCGTGTCTCACGACACCTTGGAAGGAGCTGACGATCTTAAACACAGCCTGCGTCCTCAGACAGCTGAGACAGGGAACAATAGAGGCTCTGCTTTTATCTCCTCCTCCTCTGATGGAGACGCCAGGGGGGTTTAATCTGCACAGCCAAGGGGGAGAGGGGAGGGGGAGGAGGAGTGAGAGGAGGAGAAAAGAGAAGAGA
>CM059329.1:6345188-6397688 GCA_030340685.1 Protosalanx chinensis | reverse complement strand
CTGTACCTGTTAACTGTTGTTCCGTCTGTAAGGGACACAGCGGGGTCATGACCTCTCAGATACTCTCTGTCTTTAGCTTGAGCTTTCATTGCTTAAAGCTTACATTTTTCAGAGTGAGAGAGAGAAAGAGAGGGAGAAAGAGAGAGTGGGAGAGAGAGAGAGAGAGAGAGAGAGAGAGAGAGCAATGTCATGAAAGAGTATCAGTCTCATCACAATTTGGTAACTGGGGATCCTCGAGCCAACAACATCTGCTTGGGTAATGTCACGGTTATGTTTAGAATTGAAATCTCTCTCCTCCTCTTTCTTGTGCTCCCCTCTCCTCTTTTCCTCCTCTCTTCTCCTCCTCTCCCCTCTCTTCTCCCCTTTCATAATATCCTCCTTCTCCTTCTACCTCTGTCCTTCTTTCCCTAATTTTTCTCCTCTCCTTTCTCCTCTCTTCTATCCTTCCCTCTCTCCTTCTCTTGCCCTCACTTCATCCTCTGCTCTGGTCTCAGTATTCTCTGAATTGTTAGATTTTTATCAGCAGTTCTATTCATTTATTACAATTTACATAATAACTTGACAAGCAAGAAACATTTTTTTTTGAAAAACTGAGAAACTGACAGATTCCAGCTGCTCAGCAGAGGACTAATGGAAGTAAACATATTAGCATTACAGTATTAATGTCTCTCTCTGTCTCTGTGTCCCTCTGTTGTTCTGTCTGTCTGTCTCTCTCTGTCTGTCTGTCTCTCTGTCTGTCTTTATGTCTTTCTCTGTCTGTCTGTCTATCTGTCTTTCTCTGTCTGTCTATCTGTCTGTCTGTCTCTGCCTGTCTGTCTGTCTGTCTCTGTCTCTGTCTCTATCTGTCTGTATCTATCTATCTGTCTGTCTGTCTGTCTCTCTATCTATCTATCTGTCTGTCTCTCTATCTGTCTGTCTTTCTCTGTCTGTCTCTGTCTCTGTCTCTGTATGTCTGTCTGTCTCTCTGTCTGTCTTTCTGTCTTTCTCTGTCTGTCTGTCTATCTATCTGTCTGTCTTTCTCTGTCTGTCTATCTGTCTGTCTGTCTCTGTCTGTCTGTCTGTCTCTGTCTCTATCTGTCTGTATCTCTATCTGTCTGTCTGTCTCTATCTATCTGTCTGTCTTTCTCTGTCTGTCTATCTGTCTATCTGTCTGTCTGTCTCTGTCTCTGTATGTATGTCTGTCTCTCTCTATCTGTCTGTCTCTCTCTATCTGTCTGTCTGTCTATCTGTCTCTGTCTGTCTGTCTGTCTCTGTCTCTATCTGTCTGTCTGTCTGTGTCTATCTCTCTCTCTCTCTCTCTATCTTTCTTCATGTATCTCTCTTGCTTTATATTTTTACTATAACAAAAAATGTTACAATAAACCCCCAAAAAGTCTAATGTTACTCATGTGAAAAACATACTCTCTCTTTTTTTCTACTTCTTGCCAGTTCTCTGCTGAGGCTGATTTTGCTGTGAGCAGAGTAAATCTCCCCTCACATTTTAACGAGAACACCATTCCACCGACTCCATCCTTAGAACCTTAGAACACTGTGTGTCCTGCTAATGTTCCTCTCCTTTGGTTCTTTATTTTTTTTCGGGTCCCCCTTAACGTGACTTCCTCGTCAGGAACACGCCCTCGCCTTGCGTTGTCTCCCTACTACAGAAACTCTTGTTCCCTGCTGGCATCCGAACTTCAGACTTGATAATGAGACTGTCACACAATGCTCTGTCTCCCAGCCCCTCTGCTTTGAGCTGAAGAGCTTCTCCTATTGTGTCCCACAAAAGAGCTTGACTGGCTCCTTTTGTGGACAGTGATGTATAGCTTTTGAGGTTAAAAGCCTTACACTAGTTTAGCTTCAGTGCCCGGCCCATCCGCTATCAGTCATGAATGGATTGTTCTGACTGCTGTGTAGACAAGAGCCTCACACATATTATAGTCACTGAGATTTGGTGGGAAAGGGATGGTTTCAGTGGCTGGTTGGTTGGCTGGCTGGCTGGCTGACTGGCTGTGTGACTAGCAGGTTGACTGCATTACTGACTGACTGTTACAGTCTTTTTGTCTCTCTCTGTCTGTCTCTCTCTCTCTTGTCTTTCTGTCACCGTCCTTCTCTCAAACACATAAACATCTCTGAATATAGTCTGACATGTTTATCTGTATGATTCCTTCCTATATTGGAGAGGATTAAAATGTCCTGTTTTAAGATCAATAATAATTTCCTTCTCTAAGACGTTTTTGAAAGAACAGATTTTCCATCAAATCTGATTTCTCTCTCATTGCTTTCGTGTCAGTTGGGAATATTCTGTGTTGTGTATTTGACTTGTACCTGTTCCTCTCAGCCTTAATATACACACACAAGCCAGGAGCTGAAAGAGACTATTGTGTTGTTCTGTTGCGTTATTTAACCAACATGACCATCGTGTGATATACTTATATGCAGGGTTGTCAGGTATTAAACAATAGAGTCTCTATATTTAATTCTTATATCACTAACTAGATCATGTGGACATTCCAGTGATTCGTGAGAGGATTCTTTATCCTCGGGGAGAGAGACAAAATACTATGTTTTGGTGATTGTGTTTTGAGGCGCTTATTTGTCAAATACCTGGAGAGAAGAATTTCCAGGCGTTATGTAGGCGACCTGGATCATATCTCTTTGAAAACCTGAAAACTATTACAGACCTACAGGTAAAAAAGAAGAAAAAAACATGTACAATAATTTTGAAATATTTTTTTTAATAAATGGTCTATCTTTCACGTTTTGGTTGTTAGGTTCAATTTAAACAACTTTTTTATGGGTTGATACTCTGCAATTCTGATAAACTTTGAGTTTAGTTTTAAATTGTACTTAATTTCCTTAAGCGCCTGGCTGTCTTCTTGAGAAAAGAAAAAAAGGTCAAGCACACTGTTAAACTATACGGTGGATAATTTTATAGCCCCAACCCCCCCCCCCCCCCCCCCCCCCCCCCCCCCCTCCCACAACCCACCCCCCCTTACAGGCTCTCTGGTGCCTGTGTCTGGACGGACAAGGGGGCTCGAGACGACAACGCGCATGCAGCGCCGCCGCCGCGCGCACATATCGGTTTCATTCATGGTCTGATGGGGGCGGAGGAAGTCAGACCATCAGAATCCTATAAAAAGAAACGATCTGAGATCATTAAAGATCCGCGCTGCCCCAAAGAGCCACAAACAAACTGCATCCTGTCAGATTTCACTCCGACCTCGAGAAGGAAACAATCAGCATTTTGTATTTATATAAATACATTTGGCACTCATAATTTTGTATTTTTGACTTCCAAGATTGAGCTATTGATCTGCGTTTATTTTTTTATTTATTTTTTACATTTATCAACGCCAATTAACTATTCATGTTTCTGACTTATATAGAGCGCTGTTTTTGAAATCGTTGTATTTCACACCGGTTCATCTCCACACATGGACTTTGAAGAGAGTCCGTTTATTTAAGAACTTTTCGACGCGAAAAGTGGACAGTTGCGTTGATAAACGCACAACTTTTTACATTATATCCGTATATCAGTCTTACTTTTGGGGGGAAACTCTCTTTTCGGGGATGCTGGTCTTGTGTGGGAGGACATTGTGGCGGTTTGTCGCCTTCCTGCTCGCGGCGGTCAGGATGGAAGCGGCTCTGCACGAGGCTGCGCGAGCCAAACACAACTCTATCAAGGCTGCAGGAGAAGCACCGACCCTGGGGTTGACCCCAGTGTTGACCCCGGTTTTGACCCCGGTAACAAACCGGACTACAATGCTGCAAACTGGAATCACCAAAAAACACAACATGCTCGGACAGGTAAAGTGATACTTCATTGATAGTTTATTTATTTATGTGTGTTCAGCGTTTCATCTTAAAACATTGATTAACATTATTATTATTACTACACATGAAGCCCTCTGTGACAGTGCTTGTAAAAAGGGATTAACAGATACATTTTCATTTGATTTGATTTGACAAGTTCGTTTGGCAACTGTGTCACCTTATTCCTTTTAACGAATCCATAAAGTGTATCAATCTATAAATTGGCCCCTTCTCACCATATTAAGCATAATAAGCACCGAGTTAATCTGTATAGTTTTAAAATCACAGTAGGCCCCCAAAAAACTATAACAGAAAAACCCCCTCACGTGTGAATCGTTATTGAAAGGGATCAGAGCCGCTCATAAACCTTAATTGGGTTTCAGACCTTGAAGCTGCAGTCTGCTGGGCTGAACAATTAACACCAGGCAGTGAGAGAGAGTTAACACTTAAAGAATACGTTCTGTCTGGGTCTAGATGAGAGAGTTAACACCTGAAGGATAAGTCTGGGTCTAGATGTCATTAAGGAGGATTATAAAATACTTCCAGAGTGTGGGGATCCTCTTAGAAGACACTGGGATAGACCTGGGATAAGAACATTAAACCTTAAATACTGAGACAGAGACTCTGATTTCAGCAGTATCTATTTGACCGTGTTTATTATTCTTATATATTTGTGTATATTATTCTCATTCAAAATCACTAACTAGAAAAGTATACAAGTTAAGTATTACTCATAGAGCGTGTGTAAAGATGTTTAAACATCACTGCTTTTGCATTAAGGTGTGTTTGTTTGACCTGCTGTTTATTTGAGCTGTAGATGGCACCAGCACACTGTTAATGATCCCATTTAGACGCAGACGATTCCCTAGTTTTGTCTTTTACAATCGGCCGTGTTTGTATCAGAACTTCTGCTGATGAGTGTGGATTTAACTGGATCGAGCACCGGTTCAGCGGATGTCTCTGGCCGGTATAAGCCCCTCTTTAAGGATGTTTCCCGGCAGTGATACAGAGGGGAGATGCCTCCCTGCGGTGGCGGCTGGAGCTGAAGAGGGATGATTTGCCTTTCTCTCGGTTCTCTTCTCTCTCTGTCTCTCTCTCAATTTCCCTTTCACTCTCTTTCTGTCGCTCTAACTTTCCATATTCATCTGTCTCTCGCTCTCTGTCTCTCTCCCTCTCCTCTCTCTCTGTCTCTCTGTGTCTCTCCCTGTCTCTCTGTGTTTCTCTCTGTCTGTCTCTCTCTCTCATTCTCTCTCTCTCCTTCTCCCATCTCACCACAGAGAGGTTTTGCCAGACCTCTGTTTAAATGTCTGCTCACAGCCTTGCCATCCCAATAAAGCAGAGGGGGGGCGGGGGGGGGGGGGGGGGGTGAGACCCCCCCTCCCTTTCTGAGCAGCATGTCATGCCTCATTAACAAGCACATCCACAGGATGATTGGTAATCACTTAGCTGTGTGTGTGTGATGCTTGTGTGTGTGTGATGCACGTGTGTGTCACTGTGTGATGCTCTTGTGAGTGTGTGATGCTTGTGTGTGTGATGCTTGTGTGTGTGCGTGTGATGCTTTTGTGTGTGTGTGATGCTTGTGTGTGATGCACGTGTGTGTCACTGTGTGATGCTTGTGTGTGTGTGATGCTCTTGTGTGTATGTATGTGATGCTCTTGTGTGTGTGTATGGCTGCATCTCCTCAGAATGATTCAACTGATGAGAATAACAACTTGTACGATTCATAGGATTCATAGATTATAGTTTGAGATGATCGATTACAGGTTTAGATGGTTTGTGAAAAGTTGGAAAGGCTGTTAGGACTCGATCAAATTACTCTGTTGTACATGGACTTGTCAGACACTGTGAATAAACTTAAGGTCTCAGTTACCTCTGAGTGTCATCTGCTTTGGAGGGGTGTTGCCATGGTGTTGATATGGGAACCGTCCATGAGAGAGAATCTCCTTGGATTGTGTGAGGATGTGTTGTGAAGACAAGGTGCCGCCGAGATGAGAGGAGGTGGGTTTGAAGTGAACTGCTGCTGTGATCTATCAGTCGTAGCTCATAACTTAATGGCTCATAGGAGGCAGCAGACTGTGGGACCGTTTGGTGGTATAAATCAAGTGTACCTTTGGACAGCTTGGATGCCAACAGGTAGCCTATGTGAAACCTGTTGAGTTTTCTCCAGTGGAAAGCATTTGGGTCATCTCTTTCTGTGAACAATGAATTCCTTCAGTTCCTTAGTAAGAAGGCTAGGGTGTGTGTGTGAGAGGTTTACACCCCTGCTAGGGTGTGTGTATGTGAGGTTTGGACCCCTGCTGGTTTGGAGGGGAGAGTTGAGATCAGTCCATCATCATTCTGTTTCAGTTACTTCTCTCTGTTTTCTCCTCTGATCAGACCACACACACACACACACACACTACACAACTAGTGATAGTTCTCCATAAACGCACAACTCTCTCTCTGTCTCTCTGTCCCTCTCTCTCTCCCTCTCTCCCACATGTTGTAAAAAGCATCATGCAGCTGTTGAAATCCTTCTGGCACTGGAGAGGATCTGACCATCAAAGACACAGACGATGACAACATGAGCTCCCAATAAACTTTCCCCTCTGGTTCCCTCTCAAATGTAGCAAATTAGAGCGCCAAGCAGTGTGTGTGTGTGTGTGTGTGTGTGTATCTTTCTGCCTCACTGAAGGCAGTGTGTGTGTGTGTATCCTTCTGCCTCACTGAAGGCAGTGTGTGTGTGTGTGTATCCTTCTGCCTCACTGAAGGCAGTGTGTGTGTGTATCCTTCTGCCTCACTGAAGGCAGTGTGTGTGTGTGTGTATCCTTCTGCCTCACTGAAGGCAGTGTGTGTGTGTGTGTATCCTTCTGCCTCACTGAAGGCAGTGTGTGTGTGTGTGTATCCTTCTGCCTCACTGAAGGCAGTGTGTGTGTGTGTGTATCCTTCTGCCTCACTGAAGGCAGTGTGTGTGTGTATCCTTCTGCCTCACTGAAGGAGGTGTGTGTGTTTATCCTTCTGCCTCACTGAAGGCAGTGTGTGTGTGTGTGTATATCCTTATCCTTCTGCCTCACTGAAGGCAGTGTGTGTGTATCCTTCTGCCTCACTGAAGGCAGTGACTCAGCCTTGTAAAGGAGGCAGAGTGTCTGTTGCGTCTGCAGGTTTCCATCCAGGTCAGGAGGTCATGGCTCTAATGGACCAATGAGGAAGTGGGACGCTAACTGCCTTGACCTCTGACCCCACTTAAGGAGGCGTGTTCAGCCGACAGGGCTGTGTCACATCAGGGCCCGTCCCCCTCAGTCTGAAGCTGACGCTTGATTGGTTGGATTTCTCAGAACTCAGAATAACACACACACACACGCTCCTGGTGGTGAAAGACACCAAGGTTGCGATTCAGTGTGTGTTTAAGGCTTTTCTATGTGAACTGAGAGTGTGCGTGTTTGTGTGACAGCATGTGTACTGTAGTGTGTAGACTGTGTCTGCATGTGTGTGTGTGTCTTATGTGGTGTATTTACTTTAGTTTATTTGACTGAGGCTGCTGGCGTTTGTTAACACCACACACTGACTCCTTCCTGCTCCAGCCAAGGTCACATTTCAACACCCTGCCAGCTCTCTACACACTTTGTGTTTGTATGAGTGTGTGTGTGTGTGTGCAGGTGTGTGTGCAGGTATGTGTGTGTGTGTAATATTTTAGTATGAGGCCCCCATTTCCTGTTACTTCAACCATTTAACTGTAATCTAAGCTCTTGTTCCAAGACAACCCTTCAGATGTTGTCACAGTATTGAAGTGATGGAAATCATGGTAGTGGAAGAGCTTTTCTGTCTAAAACCTTCAACGTAGTTTAACGTATTGTTTACTTACTTAAAGCAAGCAAGCTTTATGGCCTCTGCAAATCCTTCCTGACCAAATCTGAAAGCGATATCTCAATCTGCAGTCATTCTTCAGGAATGAGCGGACAAGGTAAGCTGAAGGGGGAAGGGGGTTGTGTTGTTTCAAAGCAGGTTCAAAGATCTTGGTGTTGATCAGTCAAAGCCCCAGAGATCAGCTCTCCCCCACAATGCAAATCCTTCCATCCTCCCTCCTCCTGGGTGAGGGGGGGAGACAGGAGGTGTGGATCGTAAAGAATTGTCAGTTTTAAGTGGGATTTGAAGGAACGTTCTCCAGATGATTGGGATGCATGAGGGTGGAACCATGTTCCTGTCAGAAGCTAGGAAGAGCCGCAGTACAACAAGGGGCCAATAAGGTCCGATCATCAGATAAGATTTCAGCTGAGGGGCGGGTGCACTTGTTTCGACATGTTTCACAGGTCTGCCTTCGCCAAAGGAGGTGGAACAGAGGGGTGGAGAATAGTGTGTGTAGGTTTGATTATCGTCGTGGGAACCTAACATGTTAGGAACTGACCCGTGTTGTCAGATGCTCTGATTGGCCTCCTGCTGCTCTCTCTGTCGTCATGGCGAACGGTGTCCACTTAAGTCTGTGTCCACTTAAGTCTGTGTCCACTCAAGTCTGTGTCCACTTAAGTCTGTGTCCACTTAAGTCCTCCTCATCATCCTAAACCCAAGGTCAAATCCTTGATAGTTTTGAAAGGACTCTTTACAGTATTTCAGAGGTTCTTCAGGGTGATGTGATGCTGGAAAACTGGTGATGAATATCCCTCATGTGACTTCATGCTGGACCTCTTAGGTTAAGCTACACCGACACCAAAGGAATCCAGATCACATTTCCTTATTTCTGCCATGTAACTGAATGACCGGATCACTTTTTCCATCTGGTTCCAGTGTGACAAAGTGAATGTGACTTCAGCTGTATCCAAAAGGCATTTCATCTGGTTCAGTGTGTTAAAGAGCAGGATTTTGAATGACGCCACCTCCTCCCTGTACAGACTGCTGCCCCTCCGTGACCCGACCCTGGATAAACAGATGAAAATGGATGGATGGAGTTTTAATGTCGGAGAGATACTGAGACACACACACACAAATCTCCTTTACTCATGAGCATGTGGCACATAATTTGACTCATTTACAGTGTGGAGAGGGAGTTGGGGGTTGGGGAGGGGGGGGGGGGGTGATTCAGTGAATCCAGACTGCAGCAGATCATTTGATAATCTGATATTTCATGATATTTAGATTGATGATGTCGCGATATTTGTTGACGTGATATTCAGTGTTCACACGTATTTCAGCTCCGTTATCTTTAGGTTCAGCTCTCCTGTTTCACACCATCGCCCTGGTTCACCTGTTCATATCACACCTGCAGCTCCGCCCACCTGTGATCGTGGACAGGTCTGTCTGGGTCCAGGCTATGTTGCTGTGGCCTGTGGTCGTCACGGTAACATCAGGAACGTGTCTGAGCGTGGCGGGAATATATTTGGTCACAATCCCAAATTCCCCTTATTTTCCTGAGGTGCTGTTAAACAATGACTGTGCAGATGTCTGATTAGATATGGAGAGAAAATGTTCCTGCCTTGGGAACAGGCACACACACACACACACACAGAAACGACTGATAGAGATGGGGGGGGGGGGGGGGGTGAAGAGATGGAGTGATCGATCGACCTATCGATGGAGATAGTGAGAAAGATAAGAGATCTGTGTTTATCTCTTTATCGTTTGTTTTCCACCCTTCATACAGACCGAAATGTGAAGTCTGAAGACTCACAGAGACGCTCTGGATCTGCAGGCGGTCGTCTCAGAATGTTTCCAAAAGCTCTGGCTTCTAGTCACATAGAAATACCTTGGAAAAGAGAGGAAGAACCTCTAATTGAGAGAGTTGGACAGGTTTGACTTCATAAGCAGAACCAAAATGTTTTCCATCTAGTCTGCTCAACATTTCAACCAAACTCACAATAGCACAATGCTGTTGAATACATTTCGTTTCATTAAGAAGAGATTTTTCAGGGAAAACTGCACTTTAAGGTTGACAGGATGGGTGATGGTTAAACTTTCCTCAACCACTGTCTCAAAAACGCTGATTGACATTCCTGATTAAGACTCGATATCTTAAGTTGACTGGAAGAGAGAAAAACTACAGGATGACTATAACATAGTATCGTTGGTCTTTCCAAGGTGTAGCTAACTACCTGTGTGCTGTGTCCAAGTGGAACTCAGTACTTGTGTGATCCTGCAGGTGTACATTTACATTTATTCATTTAGCAGACTCTTTTATCCAAAGCAGCCTCAGTGTACCTCTCCCTGCAGGTGTAACTCAGTGTACCTCTTCCTGCAGGTGTAACTCAGTGTACCTCTCCCTGCAGGTGTAACTCAGTGTACCTCCCCCTGCAGGTGTAACTCAGTGTACCTCTTCCTGCAGGTGTAACTCAGTGTACCTCTTCCTGCAGGTGTAACTCAGTGTACCTCTTCCTGCAGGTGTAACTCAGTGTACCTCTCCCTGCAGGTGTAACTCAGTGTACCTCTTCCTTCAGGTGTAACTCAGTGTACCTCTTCCTGCAGGTGTAACTCAGTGTACCTCTTCCTGCAGGTGTAACTCAGTGTACCTCTTCCTGCAGGTGTAACTCAGTGTACCTCTCCCTGCAGGTGTAACTCAGTGTACCTCTTCCTGCAGGTGTACCCCTGCAGCAGTGATAAGGAGTGCAGCGTGGGAAGTTACTGTCACAGCCCTCAGCAGGCTCCATCACGCTGCCTCAGCTGTCGCAGGAGGAAGAGACGTTGTCATAGAGATACCATGTGCTGCCCCGGCAACCGCTGCAGCAACTGTAAGTCTGTCCCAACATGTCTCTCTCTTTTCTTTCAGCCACTCACCTTAAAATAAAAAATAAAATACATTTAATAAATGTTAGGTAGGTCAGTATTGGTGTGTTAGTAATTTGACAGGTTGAATGGAAGATCTCAGATTATAACATTTTGGGGGCAACATTAGAAGACAAACCTTGTTCTGGTTGTTTTAGGGGGTCTGTGTTCAACCTACATGACTCCATCCCAGGTTCACAAAGAAACAGCTCGACTTGACTTGGGAGAACCTCATCATGAGTGTTCCTCACAAACCTGCAGAACCGCAGGTTCTTCTTTCCTATCTTTAAAGGTTCCGCATGTGGGGTTCCTCTTACCAGGCATCTCTCCCTCACATGGAGGCCAGTCAAGCTTGACATGTTCTGGTTCTCAGTTCAGGAAGATACTCCTACTAAACCCTCCCCAGCGCTGATATAGAGGCTGCTAAGTCTTTCCTAATACATTACTGACATGTGGGCGTTCAGGATCCTGGTACGAGAACAGACTACAGGATCCTTAAGCAGATTGATGAATAACCGTCAGTGACCCTTGACCTTGGAGCTAGGCTTGCCGTAGGTTCAAACGCAGTCGGTCTCCAGGTCGTTCTCTCCTTGGTGCTTGTGAAGGGTCGCTGTCTGAACGATGAGAGAGAGAGAGAGAGGGACAGAGAGAGAGAGAGAGACAGGGAGAGAGGGACAGAGAGAGACAGACAGAGAGAGAGAGAGAGAGAGAGACAGAGAGAGAGACAGAGACAGAGACAGACAGAGAGAGAGAGAGAGAGAGAGAGAGAGACAGAGAGAGAGACAGAGACAGACAGAGAGAGAGAGAGAGACAGAGACAGACAGAGAGACAGAGAGAGAGAGGTAATGAATGCAGCATGTTCACAAGCTGAACAGACATATGGAGCTGTGCTGAGATGGCAGGAGACTGATCTAGGACCAGGACAAGCAAGACTGCATCTCTCTAGGGTTCCTGTGGGTTCTTGGGGGACATGGTTCCTGAGGTGGCAGAACAGTGGGAATTGTCATCCTGTCATGGGGCAGGAAAAGGTCATTTTGGATCTTTGCTGAATGAGATCGTTCTATGAACTTCCTGGAGTGAACAGTCTAAGAGACATGGAAGATGAGATTGTTGACTTGGCTTAAGTTAAATAATATTAAGTCATTATGGTTTACAATTCCAAATATTTGATTCAGATCAAACAGAGGTTAATCAATCAATCGACATTAATAATAATATATAAATTGAGCATAGAATTGTATCCAAAGCAAGAAGCAAGGATTTTAACCTGCGGTCTCTTAAGGCAGTGCTTTTACCACTAAGCTAGTTGTGGTGGTTTGTTGTGTGATCTTCTACATGTGTTGCTGGTATTGCCTGGGTCTGTTCTGCTGACCTCTAACCCTCTCCTCGCTCTCTGCTCCTCCAGACATCTGTCTTCCCATATCGGACAGCGTTCTCTCTCCTCACCTGGCCGACCTGGAGGAACACAACAGGTTCTCCACCAAAGACCCGGGCTGGAAGAAGAGTGGGAAGGGGCAATCCAAACATTCTCTCAAAGGTACGAAAGCAGACGAATCGCTCTCTTTCCAGCTCTTGCAGACCAAGAGGTGTACCTGAGGCGCGTTTGATTCGATCTTGCTGTTCGCACTTCTGGAACACAGTTGGACTGTGTGGTGGAGTTTTCATGGCTAAATCGAGTTAACCTGAGGAAATTAGGGTCGTTATTCTTACGGTCGTGTTTCTGTGAAGGTTACGCCTAGAAACACCAGCTGCAATCGCTTGAGATCCATCTGTAAGACTTCCTGTTGACGTACACAGGGGTTATTATCATGAAGTGTTGTCAATGTAAAGGCTATTTGCTTTGGTTTGTGTTTGGATGTCTCACTTCTTCTGCTGTACTCAAAAGAAAAGAGAGGGACAGAGGGGGTGAGAGAGAGAGAGAGAGAGGGACAGAGGGGGTGAGAGAGAGAGATATGGTGAGAGAGAGGGAGAGACAGGAAAAAGAGAGAGAGAGGGAAGGAGAGACAGGCAAGGAGAGACAGGAAGAAAGAAGACAGGGAGAGAGGCTGAGAAGAGAGGGAAGGAGAGAGAGATAAAGAGGGAGAAGAAAGAGAGAGGGAAAGAGAAAGAAGAGAGAGAGAGAGAACACAACACAGAATGCAGCAAACCGTCAAGCCTTAGCAGAACTAACCGGAAGTCGTTGATTGGAACTCATTTAAAAACGTTTCCTTTTATCAGGAAATGGCAGTTTTGCCAGCCGTGCTCGGGAAACCGCAAGTTTGTGTGTCGGTGGATGCCGCTGGCAACCAGGGAACTATGTATTCAGGCTTGTTTCACAGCAAACTTGCATGACTAAATAACATGTCCAGTAAATATTTGTAGTAGTAATGATGTCTTTGAAGCGGTTATAGGAACATCCTGCCTGGTGGATCAGGTTATACCTCAGAGAGGTAAACTCAGTTAATCAATCAGGAAATCGGTTTCCTCTAAAAGAATTTTTTTTTATAAAGTCCTTTTAGCATAGTGGAGCCACATAATGTAATTTGAACAGAGTGAAGAAATAAAAGATGGAGTTGAACTGTTTGGGATGGAAGCCATGAGCCTGTAATGGACGGTGATTGAGCATTTCCTTTGCGTCAGTTTTTGGAAACTGACTCAATCGGATTTATTTGTTGGGAGTACGTACTGTAAATGCACTGTGAGAGACAGAACCTGTTTCTAATATGCTCCCACCTCTCCCATCCCCTCCAACACCACCCCTCCCCCCAACACACCCCTCCCTACCCCACCGCACCCTTCCCCCACCTCACCCCACTTCACCCCTCCTCACCCCACCGCACCCTTCCCCCATCTCACCCCACTTCACCCCTCCTCCCCCACCGCACCCTTCTCCCACCTCACCCCAGGTCACGAAGGGGACCCATGTCTGCGCTCCTCTGACTGTTCCGAGGGCTACTGCTGCGCCCGCCACTTCTGGACCAAGATCTGCAAGCCGGTGCTGCGGCAGGGGGAGGTGTGCACCAGGCAGAGGAAGAAAGGCTCACACGGTCTGGAGATCTTCCAGCGCTGTGACTGCGCCCGAGGCCTCACCTGCAAGGTGTGGAAGGACGCTACCTCTTCCTCCAAGTCCCGCCTCCACATGTGCCAGAAGATCTGATGGGGGGGGGAAGGGAGGAGGGTGGGGAGTAGGGGTGGGGGAAGGGAGGAGGAGGGGGTTCTGGGGGGACAGAGGTGTAGAGGGGAGAGGGAGGAGGAGGAGGGGGGTCTGGGGGGAGGGAGGTGTAGAATGGAGATGGAGGAGGAGGAGGGGGGTCTGGGGGGAGGCCGGTGTAGAGGGGAGAGGGAAGGACACCCATATTACCAAAGTGGTGGGTAAGACTGGTGAAAGTGGGGAGGGGTGAGAGGGTGGAGGAGGGAGAGAGATGGGAAGATGGAAGAAAGAGGAAGGGGAGATGTGAGGGTCTCCACCTTGCAAGTTAGGAAGGTTCTGACATGGTTATAGAAGTTCCTATTTTGATGATTTATTTAGCAGAGAACTTTAACGTGACATCCGCGAGTCAGCAAAGTCGTAGTCGTTAAAAGAACACATTCTTGTTCTTTTAAAAAGCAACTTCTTTCAAATCTTGTCAGAACCTTTCAGGAATCCTTGTTCCTCTAGCTCAGAGAAGTAGAACCCACAGCGGAGAACCACAGTCGCAGCCAGGATAACCTTTTTTTTCTCTTAAGAGTAGAAACAGAAGAGTTAGCTTGGATGCACTTGTGAAAATAAGCCATACAGAAAGAAAGACTATATGTAACCCAGGTCAATTTGATGGACTGATTCCTCAGTTTAAATCCACCACAGCTGGTTCTTTTATAGGGGTCGTTTGTTTATTTCCATGTGTTCGTGTTTTGGCACATACATTTATTTCTACTCTTCACAAATCAGTTCAGTTGTGGGCTGAAATCCACAGTCTTGTCGCATGTACACACTGCGCTTCAACAGCAAAAACCCTCTGTCACTGTCTTTTGATCTGTCAAACATTTCTCAGTCGTATAGTGTTTGGCATTAGCCAGCATGAGCATCAGATCTGCGTCAAACACTGTCAGGACTGTTGAGGTGTGCTTGATTGAGGTTGCCCAGTGCTGCGGAACCATCCGTCGTCCCCTTCCCCGTCCCCCCCTTCCGGGTAGAGTCGAATCAAACTCACCTCAGAAAAAAACACTTTCAAGTCTCTGATCTGTTTGATGTAGTTTGTGTTTTCGAGGCAGGTCTGGTTATCAAAGCTTGTGCTTTGCCATGAAGACTGCAGGAATAGAGCTGAGACTGGACACAGTCACATGTAACTCAACACTTAACCACAACCACATGATTCCCAACCATGGTTAAGATCCAAAGATTATATTGAAGACTTATCAGGTTTATCTGCTCGTACAGTAATTACTTATGAATGAAAATCTATGGAAAAATGACTAATTGGGAAAACACAACTCAACTCATTTGTATGCCTTCATCTTATGTTTCAAATCTGAGTTCCACTGGAAATGTCACCAGGAAATGTTATTTCTTGTAACAGGATTTCCGTTTTCTCTTTTCGACTGGAAGGCCCACCTATTGTTTTTCTTTTGTAATCGTTGATCAATGCATATTCCAAACAATGACAACAAACAATAACCACAAACAATAACGTGCACTTTCATTTTTTTTTCTTTCTCGGAAGCTCCATTTACTTCTTTGTTTTGTAATCATTTAAAATCAATCAATAAGCTCTTATATTGTAAATAACTTGGAAACCAATTGAAAGTGTATTTAAAAACTAAAATCGATGTATATCATGTACATATAAAAAAATAAACATAAGAATGCCTTTTAATGTATCTAGAGAATGACTAGGTGAGATTCAAGGTGACTGGACAGGAGGTGAGAATCCTGAAGCAGCCAGGTTATTCTGGAAGGTTGAAGAGATCTTGTTGTAATGGAGATTAGTTCAAGTTAGGTTAGTATCACTCTCCAGCTTTTTAAAGCTGTCAAGATGGAATCAGGAAGTATATCTAATAAAGACAATGCTGTTTGTGAATATTACTGTTTGCTTGTATTTCGTGTGTGTATTTACATGGATGAATGAATAAAAGAATGTATTTTGTATCACTGCCGGCTGGCAACATGATTATTTTTTACATGTGGTTTCAGCATGATATTGATCTCCATTTTGACTTGTAATCAATACGCATATGAAGTAAAGTTAGTCTCTTTAGTAGTTGTGATGGTAGTTCAAGTGTTTCAATGTAAAAAATCTTATAGAGATTCGTTGAAGCTTTTTAAACAAATCTGCTACACGCTCATTTATTTCAAACAACCTTGGAATGTCAAATAAAGAGTCAGATCCGAGACATTGTCAGACTTTAAGATTGTCTTGGTAAATGAAGCTAAACAAACATCAAATTAGGTTCATGTTGGGTCTTCATTATATGTGGACCACTTCTAAAGGACTGGAAACAACGAGGTAATCCTTATGAAAACCTCAAACTTTAACATTTGAAGTGCTAAGGCAATTTGATGTTTCTGGTTTGTATTTGAAGACAATTTGTTTAGCTTCTACAGTTGTTAAATCTTGTCAGTTTGTCCACATTGTGTTCAACAAGGGTTGTTACTTCACAGACACAATCATTTCTGTACCGTAATAACTTTATTTTCTATTTCAAACGCTTTTATTCAGTTCAGCAAGAAGTTTAAACAGTTGCCAGCAGTAAAAGCACCAGTAGACTCAACATAATCCCACATTTGGAAGAACTTTGATATTATATTCTTACATTTCCTTAAGTTATTAAAAACTTTTACTGACTGTGTGTCTGTTTCTGAAGCAGGACACGTGCTCACCAGATGCTGGGTAACCTTGACAACGCCTCAGTTCCTTCAGGAAGGTTCTAGAATGAGGAAGCTGGTTCAGGTGAGCTGATGCAGCAGTAGTGATGGACTTGGCCACCTTCTTGGTTTCACATGTACAGATACATCACGTTAGGTAAAGTAACTAGGATTAGGGCAAGGTAAAAACAGTTGTGATTCAGTATAATTTTAATCAAATGTAACGATTGGAGTGAACTAAAAAGTAAAAACACAATTTCCCTAACCTGGTTTAGAGGCCAAACGCACCTTAACTGCAGTGTAGCAGTTAGAGAAACCATAATTGTGTTTTTAAAGAATGTCACGCTCCACATAATCATAAACACTTTTCATGGTGAAAAGGAATCGTAACGGGCTTCGTTTTCATGGAAACGGACACCGTCTTGCCTGCAAGTGGATCAGAATAGTCAGAGCAAAAGAAGCAATTAGTGCAACATGCTAAGACCTATTCTCAATCATTTGCTCACTTAGGTTTTTATAGATATTTTACAACCCCTTGTTTCAGGCGGTGAGAGATCCAGTAAATCATTTTCTCACTTTTCTTTGACAGAACAAAGAGAAAGCTGCAATAATGAGAACCCAACTCCCCCTTTCCTCTCCAGTTCACAAAGTAACGTGCTTCATCCGGTGGGTCTCCAGACATCATATTCTGTATTTTTCATGTGTTTCTGATCTAAAATAATGACTCTGTGGTTTACCTTTGTTTGGATAAGGTTTCTGTGCTCTGAGAACACTGGCTCCTCTCCTGGTGGGTCATTCTAACCTCACTGTGCCAGAGTTTACCCTGAGACACAGGGAGGGGACCTAAGGGGAGAGGGACAGAGAAAGAGAGGGAGAGACACAGAAAGAGACAGACAGCAAGACAAAGAGAGGGACAGACAGAGACACAGAGAGACAGACAGAGACACAGACAGACAGAAAGACAGACAGAGACAGACATAGAGACACAGAGAGACAGACAGACAGACAGAGACAGACAGACAGAGAAAGACAGAGAGACAGACAGAGACAGACAGAGACAGACAGAGACAGACAGAGACAGACAGAGACAGACAGAGACAGACAGAGACAGACAGAGACAGACAGAGACAGACAGAGACAGAGACAGACAGAGACAGACAGAGACAGACAGAGACAGACAGACAGAGACAGACAGAGACAGACAGAGACAGATAGAGACAGACGGACAGACAGAGGACGGGGACACCAGAGAAACGTAATGTCTCCATGGAAAGAACAAGCCGTTGGCAGAGAAGCTCCAGACAGCAGTCATCACCACGGCGCCCTCCTCGTTGCCACGGCCACCCACAGTCTTAAGAGTGTCAGCGCAGCTTCCTAATGAGCCGAACCTCCTGCCAGTCCAGACTGCCAGGGCCTGTCGAGACAGAGGGGAGACAGGTGGAGGACTGCCCAGGGACAGGCTGGGTCTATAGACAGGCTGGGTATATAGATAGGCTGGGTCTATAGACAGGCTGGGTATATAGACAGGCTGGGTATATAGACAGGCTGGGTCTATAGAGAGACTAGGTCTATAGACAGGCTGTGTCTATAGTCAGGCTGGGTCTATAGAGAGACTAGGTCTATAGACAGGCTGTGTCTATAGTCAGGCTGGGTGTATAGACAGGCTGGGTCTATAGACAGGCTGGGTCTATAGAGAGACTAGGTCTATAGACAGGCTGGGTATATAGGGAGACTGGGTGATTAGGTCTATAGACAGGGTAGGTGATTAGACAGGGGAAGTATATAGACAGGCTGGGGTCTTTTTTATATGTAGATCTTTTGAAAACATCATTTGTATTTTCTAGTTTCGAAAAACTTTCTGCATTGTTAAAGCATGTAACCATAGCACATGACGATAACTCTGACATTAATTTAATTTAAAACTCATTTTGCAGCACAATATTTTCATCTTCAAAACGTTCAGTCAACTTCTCATCATTCAAATCCTTCTAATTCAGTATTAAAGCTAAAATACTAAACAGACAAAAGATGTATTCATCAAGAACTTCCAGTACTTTGGAGGTGGGGGGGGGGGGGGGGGGGGACTTTGTCCCTGTGTCTGACCCTATGTCCTGCCCTGTCAGAGAGTTTGTCTTGAGGGATTTCATTGGTTAGTGGCAGAGGTGAATTTGTCTTGAGGGATTTCATTGGTTAATGGGAGAGGAGCTTTTCACACACAACATACAGTATATGCCCCAAAAATATATATTAAAAAATGAATTGGGGTTGTCATGGGCAATGTTTGTCTAAGTAATATAACTGTGCTCATTGATCATCCCAAAATACAGTGTCTTCCTTCCTGTCCATCAGAACCACTTCCTGTCTGTCAGATCTACTTCCTGTATTTGTATTTCAAATCCACTTCCGGTGCGTCAGATCCACTGAAAACAACAAGATGACCCCTCCTTTCAACCCTGCTTACCTCTTCCAGCAACTCTAAAGGATTAAATGTGAGTAACTTTGTATATTGATATTGTTTTATAGTCTGGAGGAGAGAGGAGCGAGAGACACCAGGATCTCAACCGGTCTGGAAGGTTCCCAGGAGGTTTGAAGGAAGCGATAAAATGCGACGACGGAAAACTAACAGACGGAAAGAGACGTTCATCCAACCACCAACTGGAGGATTGTTGTTGTGTCGATGCTGCCTGTCTGCTTTCCATCGTGTTTCAGCAAATCCTCCTCATTCCAGCCCAGCCTTACCTGTTACAGGTAGACAGTTGTAACAGATAATGAGTCTTTTCCTCTTCTGGAACAGTTTTCTAGTTGTTCTGGAGCCACAGCAGAGGCTTCTGGCCCAGGCAGGACGGATGAAGGTGTCGTCTTTCACAGATCTGCAGGAGGAGAAGCTGATGGATGTTCAGACCCACCTGGATCAACACATCTAGGGCTTTCAGTTTCACCAGCACCACCCCCTCTTCATCATCCTAATCACATTTACACCTGTTACGCAATCCAGCTCTCACACACACACACACACACACACACCCAGACACACGTGAGTGTACGCTTGGGGATCGTGACGATCTATGAACTTCTCTCAAACATCTGGCGGCTCTGGGTTTTTTATATACAGATACAGATCCAGGCACGTTCTCCACGCCAAGCTGTATTGATGTTCTAGAAGCGTGGAGTGCATGTGAGGAGGTTCTCCCTGTGTTTGATCTACCCCCGTCCACTCCTCAGGACAGGATATGGGGAACACAGTGTTCCTGCCAAATGAACATGGAAGTCATTAAGCTGGAGGAACGAGCACCCATCGTGTAAACTCTCAAATCAAGAACAACAACTCCAGAATTATCTTTTTATTTGAGTGTCTTTTTGTGTTTGTTTGTTTTGCTGATGTCTTTTAAACAAACCAGAACAGAGTTTTGTGTTTGGTGAGTCACACATGTATCAGGGTGAGCAATGAGGATGATTGGTGATTGGTCACATTTCCTCGCTGTGGCTTATCGCTGTGTCAGAAGACTGCGAAGACCCTAACCTTACTCCTCTCGCCTCCTCTCACCTCCCCCCTTCTCATCCTACTCTCACCTGCTCTCTCCCTACTTTGTCCTTCCTCTCACCTCCTCTCTCCCTCCTCTCACCTCCTCATCCTACTCTCACCTCCTCTCTCCCTCATTTGTCCTTCCTCTCACCTCCTCATCCTACTCTCACCTCCTCTCCCCCTCCTCTCAGCCTCCTCTCACCTCCTCCACCTGTCTTCTCACCTCTCAGCCTCCTCTCTCCCTCCTCTCTCCCGCTTGAGTGAGTGTATGTTTGTGTTTGGAGGGGTGGAGTGAAAAGTAAAAGGTTACCTGCACCTCTCCACCCCCCCCCCCCCTTCCTCCACATCTCCAAACTCATCCCTGCGATCATCGTTCATGTGTGAGGAAACTAAATGAAGCTTCGCCACCATCGCTCACGCTGGACAGTAGAACTTGATAGGCACCAGTGAGACTTGGTGGGTGGCAGCGACAGAGGTTCAGTTTCCTCTGGAAAGAAGACAAGAAGAGCGGGTTTTTGTCTTCTGTCTTCTCTCTTCCATCCCTCTTTCTCTTTTGCCTTCTCTGAATCACCCATCATCCATCTTATACCCCCCTCCCATCTCTCCTTCTCCAAGATAACATTTTTCAAGATCCCTTTTTCTGAAAGGGTGACGGAGTGAGAGGGGAGGACATGACGTTAAAGGACCCAGGCTGAAATCGAACCCTTCGTACGCTTGTGTTAAGAAGAGCTTTGTGGTTGCTGCTCTAACCAGTGAACCACATACAGAAAGTCCACAGGCCAGATTCGACCAGTCGTCGTTCGCCCCCCGGCACCATCGCTCGCTCTCAGCTTCAAGCTCGTTGTGTTGTTCGCGGTCGTCGTGGTCACGAGCCGCTGGCAGCCCAGATGATTGATGCCTGTGGAAAAGACTGGTTACTCTTTCCTGACAGATCTCACAGCTCCAGGAACACACACTCCAGGTACACACACTCCAGGTACACACACGCCGGGAACACACACTCCAGGAACACACACTCCAGGTACACACACGCCGGGAACACACACTCCAGGTACACACACGCCGGGAACACACACTCCAGGAACACACACTCCAGGAACACACACTCCAGGTACACACACGCCGGGAACACACACTCCAGGAAAACACACACTCCAGGAACACACACTCCAGGTACACACACGCCGGGAACACACACTCCAGGAAAACACACACTCCAGGAACACACACTCCAGGAACACACACGCCGGGAACACACACTCCAGGAAAACACACACTCCAGGAACACACACTCCAGGTACACACACGCCGGGAACACACACTCCAGGAACACACACTCCAGGTACACACACGCCGGGAACACACACTCCAGGTACACACACGCCGGGAACACACACTCCAGGAACACACACTCCAGGAACACACACTCCAGGTACACACACGCCGGGAACACACACTCCAGGAAAACACACACTCCAGGAACACACACTCCAGGAACACACACGCCGGGAACACACACTCCAGGAACACACACTCTAGATCCATCTAGAACATTTCCACCTGCTCCCGTCTCTTAGAGCTCTTCTGGCTCAACACTCTGGTCACCAGAGTTACTTCACGGCTGGTTTGAGCGTGAACACATTCCTCTCTCTCTCTCTCTCTCCCTCTCTCTCTCTCTCTCTCTCTCTCTCTCTCTCTCTTTCTCTCTCTCTCTGTCTTTCCCTCTCTCTCTCTCTCTTTCTCTCTTTATCTGTCTCTCTCTCTCTCTCTCTCTCTGTCTTTCTGTTTCTCCCTCTCTCTCTCTCTCTCTCTCTCCCTCTCTCTCTCTGTCTCTCTCTCACTACCTCTCTCTCTCCCTCTCTCTCTATTTTGTTCTCACTTTATTATATCTCATTCAAATCTCTCTTGCTTTCTCACATTCTAATCCTCTCTTCTGCTGTTCTTTTGGCCTCTCACTTCTCTCTCTTCCTCTCCTTCCCTCCCTCCATCTCTCTTCCTCCCCTTCCCTCCCTCCCTCCATCCCTCTCTCCTTTCCTCTAATGAGCTGGCTTCACGTGGAAACCCAACATCACGCAGCAGAGAGGAGTGCTCTGCCAGGCAGGCAGTGTGTCTGCTCATTCATTAGCAAATTCAAGGGCCTCTCTCCTTTTCCTTCTCTCTTCCTCCTCCTCTCACCCTCTCCCCCTCCTCCACCCCATCTCCTCTCCTCTTCTTCACCTCTCCATCTCCTCCTCTCCCCTCCTCCTCTCCATCTCCTCATCCACTCTCCCCCCCCTCCATCTCCTCCTCCTCTCCATCTCCTCCTCTCCCCTCCTCTCCCCTCCTCCTCTCCCCCACCTCCTCCTCCTCACCTCCTCTCCTCAGGACACCCAGGTGCTCCTTCACGCTCCGGTTCAACGTGCCGATCCCAGATTGTGAGTCCAGCATGTTCTGAATCCCACTTTGATGCTGTTCGAGTTCGAAACCCTCTGGGAATTTTGGCAAAGGCATCGTTCACTCGAGGTGGTGTTTTGCATGCTAACCTTATCCAGACTCCATTCAAACACAGAAACATTCTGGACGACCTGCAAGATATCCAGCACTTACTCACCTTGGACAGGAAATCGTGTAAGATTGAGAAACAGATTCTGGCTCAGTTTTTAGCTTTGGTCTGTTATGTCTACTCTCTGAGAGGTCCTTCAAGGTGTGTTCGCAACTTTGCCAGTCGTTTTTTTTTTACACACCTGTCTACACACACAGGTGTGCGAGGAAGGCTTTACCCTGGCTGAGGGAGTCTGTGTTTATGTGAAGAGTGTGTGTGTGTGTGTTTCCATATGAAATGGGGGTTTGAGTTAGAAAGAGAAAACAAGAGAACGTGTGAAAGAAAGATACTTTATAACAGAGAGGAAGATAGATAATGGGTGAGACCGGGAGAGAAAGAGATAGAGAGGTAGCGTGTGAGACAGGGAGAGAGAGAGAGAGACAGGGAGAGAGAGAGTGTGAGACAGGGAGAAAGAGAGTGTGAGACAGGGAGAAAGAGAGTGTGAGACAGGGAGAAAGAGAGTGTGAGACAGGGAGAAAGAGAGTGTGAGACAGGGAGAGAGAGAGTGTGAGACAGGGAGAAAGAGAGTGTGAGACAGGGAGAAAGAGAGTGTGAGACAGGGAGAAAGAGAGACCCACCACTTGTGAACGGGATTCACTTTGGAGCCGTTGAGTTCACTTACCATCTGACAAACACACACACACACACCCTTTATCTCCCTCTCTTTCATTCTCTCTCCCACCTTCTCTTGAGACTGATACTTTACCAGCGCTCTCCCCCCCTCCCTCCATCCCTTCCTCTCCCTCCCCTTCTCTCCCTCCTCCCCTGTCTCCCCCTCTCCCTCCCTCCCCCCTCTCTTCTCTTCAGGGCTCAGAGGGACCAGGTTGTGAATGGACGACCTGGAAATGTGTTGGTGTCAGGTGACAAGTGTGTGGAAGTGAAGCTGTGACCCAGGGCCAACAGGCTTCCCACCGTCCATTCACAAAACGGAGGAACGGGGGAGGGTGGAGGGGTGGAGGGGTCAAGGGGAGCCACCCACACCCTCCCTCCCCTCTGCAGGGAGTCCTGTGGGTGACATCATGTCTCTAGTTCAGGGCAGACAGCTTTGTGTTCCTTGACTGGCCCAAACGTTTTTTTATTTAATCTCACTCCATGCCTCCCCCTCCTTCTACACACACACTCTCCTACACAAACTATCCTATACACACACACACACTCTCCTACACACACACTCTCCTACCAACACACACACTCATACACACCACTAGACACACCGACTCTCCTACCTACACACACACACACACACCAGGAGGGTGTGGATGCTCCCACAGGAAAGCTTTACCTGAACTTCTGCTTCCCAGTAATGTATGTGTGTGAATACGTGTGTATGTGTGTAGGTGTGTGTGTGTGTGTGTATGTGTGTGTGAGAGAGAGATAACAGGAAGTAAAAGATAAAATATTATTAATGAAACCCTCCACTTTGTCATTTAGAACCAACACACAGAAACACACAGTGAAACACACACAGTCACTCACACCAACAAACACACACAGTCACTCACACACACAAACACACACAGAAACACACACAGACACTCACACACACAAACACACACAGAAACCCACCCAGGAACCCTTCCACTGTGCTGAGATGTGTGTGTGGTGTGTGTTCTGATCTCTTGCTGTCTCCAGGGTGAAGGACTACCTGGCTGACTCCTGCAGGGCTTGTTCACCGCCTCAGAAGAAAACCTCGCTTCTTTTCAACTCCTCCATTGTTGAACCTCATCTATCTAACAGGCTGCTCAGTGCTCACAGTGATGGATGGACCCCAGATCGACAGGTTAGAGAATTATCTGTAAAGTTCATCAGGATTTATTTTTTAAACTCCAGATTGTTTTTGAGATCAGGTTAGATTGGATCAGGCTGGTTTCTTGGCTGATATCCTGCTGTTTTTTTACTTCCTCCTTTTTCCACATCCCTCCATCTCCTCCTCCTCTTCACCCTCTTCTAATTCTTCCATCTCTCCCTCTCTTCTTCTTTCTTTCCATCCCTCCCTTCCTTACCTTCCTTTCCTCCCTCCCTCTCTCCCTACCTTCCTTCCTTACCTCCCTCCCTCCGTCCTCCCCTGCCTCTTTCCCTCTCTTCTTCCTTCCTTCCTTGCCCCCCTCCCTCCTTTCTTCCCTCCCTCTCTCTCCTTACCTCCCTGGCTTCTACAGCCTCTCTGCATCCATCATCAGAGCTCTCTGGTTTCCACGGAGACCGGTCATGTCAGGAGGAGTGATTTATCCCTGCCGACCCCTGCATGGCTTCAGGGGGTGTGGCCAGCCGGCTGTGGGGTAGTGAACAGTAAACCCTACTAGACCTCCAGGTATGCTGGTATGCAAAGAACAGGAGGGGAAGACACACACACATACACATGTTCATGGACACACAAATCTTTGGGCTGTGGGAGGAACCTTGTTACCATGGTGGCACAGCTGAGTCTCCATGGAGACAGAAACAACAGCTGTAAACCCAAAGGCTGACCAGCCACATCAGGAGAGAGAGAGATACGGCTGTGCCAACATGACCTTGTGTCCTTGGGCAAGACACTTCACCCTACTTGCATCAGGAGGGAATGTCCCTGTACTGTGCTGTAACTCACTCTGGATAAGAGCTTCTGATAAATGACTAAAATGTAAAATGAGAAAAAGGCAGTATTGGACATATTGACAGTTGACACTGATCAACTACCTCAACATCCGATGATACTAAATAGCAAACCCAGATCACCCTATAACGATAGTTACTGCAGATGTTCTTTTTAGTGTTTAACCACCGGTAATAAGCAGCAGTAATTTATGCTGCACCTCTAATTCTATTTCTGTAAAGTACAAATTGGAATTCTGATTTCTCAATTTTCTCATATCAGATGTCTTCAGCTTTGCCTCCTCTCTCCTTCTCCCCTGGTCCTCCTCTCCCTGCTCCTCCTCCTCTCCCCTCCTCCTCCTCCTCTCCCCTCCTCCCCTGGCCCTCAACTCCCTGCTCTTCCTCCTCTCCCCTCCTCCCCTGGCCCTCCCCCTCCTCCTCCTTCTCTCCCCTCTTTTCCCTGCTCCTCCTCCCCTGGCCCTCCTCTCCCTGGCCCTCCTCCTCTCCCCTCCTCTTCTCCAGAGGCTGTGGTGTGCGTTGAAAGAACATCACTGTACATCCCTCCTGCACCGTAGAGAGGAGCTTAAACGGCAACAGCTGGAACAGCTGGTTAGGAGGACCAGCAAACGAATAGCAATCTAACGCACCTCAAACGTCTTTCCTCATCTGATGTGTGTGTTGGACCTCAGGAAGTCAGGACTGTCGTCATCTGTCTCTGGGAGGGGGTCAAGGTTCGTGAGCGAGGTGGCGACAGGTGATGACAATGGCGGACGAACTTTGACCCCTTAGCGTTCACTTATCGCCTTTCATCTCCTGACCTCGCTAACAGTCAGCTGACAGGATCGCCTCAGGCCCCGTCTCAACCGTCCTGGGCCGTCTCCGACTCTCGAAACAAACACCCACCCACCTTCAATTATTATATCAGGTCTCCTATCCATTGTCTGAGGGTCTTAAAGCATGTTGTTTTGTGTTTGTTTGAGAAATTATGGGTGTCCGGTCTAGAGAAAGAGTTACCCAGGATGGCAAAATAGAGGAACCACAATGGCTTCCTCATCTCTTTTCTTCTCACTTCGCTCTGGCTGTAAGAGGACACCAGTCCTTTTAAGAGCGTCGTGTTTATCTAAGCGCCTGGAAGGGCGGGGCTCTTCCACAGAGCTCCATTCACCCTCCCTCGCTAAGGGGGGAGACCAGGGGGGAGACCAGCACCAGTAGAGTCCCCTGGGGCCCGTTCTCCCGCTTACACAACCCCCCTGCAGGAAGGGCTTCAGGGAGCTACAGGGACTGGGAGCAGAGCGGAACTTCCTATCTGAGGCCTGAGATGGTTTCCCATCATGCCGTGCTGTCATCTCAGACCAGAGATAAGCTAGTGATGGTGACCGAGGGCTCTCCTCAATACCTCCTTGAGAAACGCGAAATGAACGTTAGAATTATTTTAGGAATGTTTGTGTATGTGGTTGTTTATGTGTGTGTGTGTGTGTGTGTGTGTGGGAGGTGCGTTCTTGTTTCTGGTGTTTGTGTGGGTGTGTGCATGGTGTGTTATTGTGTGTGGTCACATATGTGTGTGTGGTTTCCCTGCCAGTGATTGGTCATGACACACAGACACACACAGACACACACACACACACAGACACACAAAAACAGACACAGACACAGACACACACACAGCTTGCGGGAGAGGGACCTATTAAGCAGACCTGGATTGGAACACTGGGAGAATTTATTTTATTTAAATACATTTTGTATTAATTAATACAATTTTCTCTCAGCCCCACAAATTGCAGCCTGCAGGTTAATGATGACGTGATTATATTTTGACCCCTGACCCCGACCCCACCTCTGACCCCCCCCCCCCCCCCCCCCCCCCCCCCCCCGCAGAGCAGCCAGGTAAGCTAATGTTCAAGTGTTAGCAGAGCAGCCAGGTAAGCTAATGTTCAGGTATTAGCAGAGCAGCCAGGTAAGCTAATGTTCAGGTGTTAGCAGAGTAGCCAGGTAAGCTAATGTTCAGGTGTTAGCAGAGCAGCCAGGTAAGCTAATGTTCAGGTATTAGCAGAGCAGCCAGGTAAGCTAATGTTCAGGTGTTAGCAGAGCAGCCAGGTAAGCTAATGTTCAGGTATTAGCAGAGTAGCCAGGTAAGCTAATGTTCAGGTGTTAGCAGAGCAGCCAGATAAGCTAATGTTAAGGTGTTAGCAGAGCAGCCAGATAAGCTAATGTTAAGGTGTTAGCAGAGCACCTTGCTTGTGTTACTTGGTCGCCTTCTAATTAATACTTTCTGATGCCATACGAAAACTTTTGTCACAGATTTTGTTTAAAATATTCGATTGAAGCAATGCAATATTGTCAAGACTTCTGTTTTCAGAGTTGACACTTGCTACCAAGTTCATAGATTTCACAGAAGATTAGATTAGATTCAACTTTAATGTCATTACACAGGTACAAGTACAGGGTAACGAAATACAGTTAGCATCCAACCAGAAATTAAAGAAATTTACAGTGTAACAAATGATTTATACCCCTTAAAGAGTTCTCTTGACATAATGGACTTTAGAATTTTCAGATTCAGATTCAGATTACTTTATTTATCCCGGGGGAAACTCCTTCGTAGCAACGGCACACAGTCTCGCAAAGCACACAAGGGTAAGGGTGTGAGGTAAAAGATTAGAAAGTTTACACAGGGATAGGGGGGTGGGGGCAATGACAACGAGTAAAAACTGTAGGTGAGGTGAATCCACACAGGATTGTAAAATACAATACAAATTTGATACAAATAACATAAAAATACAAAGTGGGCAATAGATGTACAGATGGTGGGGAATATAACTATAGTGAGAGATAATAACCATGTTTCAGGTAATAAACATGGTAATAACCATGTTTCACAAGAAAAATCTTTATTTAAATCCATTAATTATTTTACTTTTAACATATTTAATTGTTAGAATAGATTCCTACTCCCCAATGAAGGTTTTCCATTTTGTTACATATTATAGTTATTAAAGCAAAACCGTAACCAACAATTGAAAAACAAAATTTATTCAATTTAGACGTACACTCGTACAGTGACCAAAAACTCTTCTCTATGATGCCCAGAAAATGGCAAATCAAACCAATTCTGATTCTGAACAGGTTAGTTAATCTCCTTTGTAACCACTTTAGCATCTGTGTAAGTGAGGCCCTTGTAAATTCCACTAGTGTTAAAACTCAGAACACTGTCATTGTAACAGGTAATCTCCACTCTTGCTGTGTATGGGAGATCAATTGTAACTTTACCAATAGTGATGTCGATCTGTACGGTCTTGCCAGGGGGAACATTAACTGGAAAAGAGATCTTCTCAGTGTTTGACTTCTCTTCTTCTAAGGTATGTGTGCTTACAGTTCCCATTGTGAAGCCAAACCCAGTAGAGACTTCAGCCACTTCAGGGATTCCTGCTTTCACCTCAAAGTGAAAGTTGGCTTCTAACTTATTGGTCACAGACCACGATGACTTGTTAGTGATCTTTTCAGATGCTTCAATTGTGAGTTGTTGATTGACAGAGGTATCGTTTTTGTGAGTCATGCGCTTGATTTCCTTAACAGCTACCTGGGGTATGACATTATGAAGTGTAGGGTAATGAACATCTTTCATGACGGTAGACTTGACAGTGTTAATGAACATGAAGCCCAAGGAATCAATGTCATGACCAGCTTTTCCAGTGACTCCAACACAGATCCCAGATCCAACATCAACGGGGTACTGAGTTTTCAGACCCCAGTCTGTCATGTAAGCAAAAAACTTCCTGGACTTATTGGTTGTGAACTTGATGGCACCCAAACGGGTCCCAGCACCATTTCCCCACAGTGAAAGTTTGGTGAAATGCTCTCCAGCTTCAAACTGAAATTCTGAAAACGTTCCTCCAGGTATTCCCATTTCTTCATTCCTGCCATCACTAAACCAAAACTTCAAAGCTTTCACCTGCGAGCCTCCGACCCACACCCATAACTTTTCAAGTGTGGATCCATTGTCGAGTCCAGTCATTTCAAATTCACCTCCTCCGTTTCCTCCAATCACACGTATCGGTGCAAGATAGGACATGTTGTTCTCTTGATGCAAACCTTCCAAAATAAATTGAATTAATTTATACATTATTAAAGTCAAGTCTTGTTTTTATTATAATTTTTTGCCCAGAAATGACATCCAGCATTGTCACAACTCTTTAAAATAAGTTGCCTGTGCCATGCTTATAAACAGCTGCAGATATGACTTGCCAATTAGACAGCTCAATATACAAGCAATGTAATTTGGCAGTCACTTGTTAAGTCTAACAATGGAGTTTTCTGATAATTAAATAGTGAGTACAACATTTCAGCAAAATGTGTAGCCACCTGTGTAGCGTTATAAAGGTACACATCCAATACAAGTAATTTTCCATTACATGAAAAGGTAACTTTATAAACAAAAGAGATGGTATATTTAAATATGGTCATCTTCAATATAGTGGCCCTAAATCATAGTATAAAGCTTTGCTCAGATACTTACAGTGCTGTTGTGAAAAGATCTGTGAAGTTAACAGCTCAGCTAACTCAACAGAAACAAACTCCATTAAATAGTTGTGGAGAACATATCGGAGTATAGCAGCCACGCCTTCGAGCATGCATAGCTAGGTTGCATATCTCATCAGGGAGGAAGTTGAACATTGCTGATTCTGATTCTGGTAAGCCTTCATAGTGTGACTACCAGATCCTATCTCTGTGTAAAGCTGTCAATCAGCAGTCTAATTCATCACTGACAGTGGCTGGAATTAAGTGACACGATACATTTTTTTAAAGTCACGTAGCCACTCAGCCTTCGGAGCCTATGTCCCTCTCGATTCTCCTCTGTGGTAACATCATCCCAGGCTCCCATCGATGAGTTCACCTCTCATCCAACGGACGCAGCCACTGATGCTCTCCTATCAACTCTAACTACGTCCCTTGACACCCTCTGCCCCACCACAACTAGACCTGCTCGGCCCTCTCCCCCCTGCCCGTGGCTATCAGAGGTCGTTCGGAAAGAGCGCTCCTCCCTCCGGGCTGCAGAGAGATTGTGGCGCAAGTCCAAGGATAATCAAGACCTCGACAAGTACCACTCCCTTCTCAAGACCGTCTCCACTCACATAACGGAGGCAAAAACGGACTACTTCTTGAAACAGGTGAACAACGCTCCTAACCCCCACAAACTGTTCTCTACCTTTTCCTCACTCCTCAACCCTCCTCCCCCTCCTCCTCCTACTACTTTGACAGCAGACGACTTCTCTCGCTTCTTTTGGGATAAAATCGCCAATTCCCTGAACCCTCCCTGCCTAACCGCTCCCGCACCTTGTCTGAACCCTCTACTTGCCTCTCCTCCTTTTCCCCCTTATCTGAAACAGGCATGTCTGACCTCATTCTCTCCCACCGCCCCACCTCTTGCCCCCTTGACCCAATCCCAATCATCGCCTCCCATGGCTTCTCCTATCACTGCTACGCTGACGACACACAGCTATATCTATCCTTTCCCCCAACCGATCAAGGGATATCGACCAGAATCGAGGCCTGCCTCTCTGACATCTCAGCCTGGATGACCAGACATCACCTCCAGCTGAACCTCACCAAAACAGAACTCCTCATCATCCCTGCCAAACCCTCAATCACCCACAATCTCTCTATCACTATGGGATCTTCAACAGTGACCCCTTCATCCTCTGCCAGGAACCTGGGGGTCACCTTGGACGACGAGCTCTCCCTCACAGCTCACATTGCCGCAGTCTCTCGGTCATGTAGATTCACCCTCTACAACATCAGGAAAATCAGAAAATACCTCTCTCAAGATTCCCACCAACTGCTAGTCCAAGCCCTTGTCCTCACAAAGCTGGATTACTGCAACTCTCTACTAGCCGGCCTTCCTGCAAATGCAATCCGTCCCCTTCAGAGGATACAGAATGCAGCCGCTCATCTGGTTTTCAACCTACCCAGACGCTGTCATGTCACCCCACTCCTCATCGCCCTCCACTGGCTTCCGGTCACGGGCTGTAAACGGGACTGCCCCGACCTATATCAACTCTCTCCTTCAGCCCTATACCCCCACCCGTCACCTACGGTCATCTGCCGTCTAGTGGTACACCCCCTTAAGAGCACTCGAGCACAACACAAACTCTTCCACTGCCTGGCTCCCCAATGGTGAAATCAACTCCCCACCTCCATCAGAAGCACAGACTGCCTTACAACTCACTTCTTTAGATAATTTAATGGCATTTAGGAATAGTATGGCACTTCACATAATCTAATGTTGTTTAGAACTATTTGTTGGTCCCCATATGGTGACTTGCCAGTGTTGTTGTTGTATCTCTTACTTTATGTTCACAATCGTTGTGTTATGCATTTATAGTTCTTCCCTTGGCACTTATTGGTTCTCATTATGTATGATTCACGATCTAAAAAAAACACTGTGTTTGGGGTCTATCACGTTGCTATGCTCAATGACTGATGCTCTTTGTAAAAGCTCTCTCTTGTAAATCGCTTTGGATAAATGAATGAATAATATGTGTTTGTGAGTGTGTGTTTGTGGGAGTGGTGAGGGGCACACAAGGCCTGCTTGTTTAGAGTCAGAGCAGCTGGTCTTGACGTGTACCTGCCTGTACTAGCCAGGTCAGGGCTCGCTAATGTCCCTAACACAAGCTTGCTTTATGGTAATAAACTCACACACACACACACACAATCTCTTGTTTCGCTAAGACATTGTGGCCACTAACTGCAGTTATCATCTTCCTGAATAACACTGACTCTTTAAAACACAACCATCCAGACAAGCCGCGTCCATCACCGACACCCGACCCCGGGCCTATAGGAGCCCCCAAGAGCAACCGCCCCCCCCCCCCCCCCCCCTCACTTCAGCTTCTCTTTTCCGGGTCTTGAGTTTCAGACGGGCAGTGGGGGGGGGACAGAGGTGTCCTTGTTTATGGAGGCTAATTAAAGCACTGACCTCAGAAGCTTCACCTGGGAAACTCCCCCCCCCTCCCCCCCACACTCAGGGTGACTCAGTTAATAACCTTTTGTGAAGACAATGGCTTCTCACACTGCTGTTCCAGAATCAGTCTGACAGCATTCCTCCAGTCAAGGTTGAAGTAGGCCTCTGATCTCAGACCTGCTATGTCTTTCGATGTTGAAAGATCGAAATTAAACTAAATCACCCTGGCTGCTTTGTGGTGACCTGTCCCGGAATCTCCTCAAAGAGGTGTTGACGTCAAGTTTGACCCTTGACCCCAAGACCTGTTTAACCCGTTGTCATTGGTGGGCAACCAGGAAGTCCATCTCCGTTGGGAATGCTGATATTAGTAGTGGAGCTCTGCCCTCCTGTGGTCACCGTGGCAACTGTTGTGGTTTGTGACAGGAGAAGAAGAGGATAGCTTAGCAACAAGCGCTAGAAAACACAAACGTGATTGGCCATTTAGTAACCAGGTAACCATTGTCTTAGTAATACTACGTATCTGAATCTGAGACCTCTGAGTTTGTCACCTGGAAGTTAACATAACAAGCTCCTTTTTTGAGAGTTTTCAGGCAGAGAAAGATGGAGGAGGTGATTATGTTTGACAGAGGAGGTAGGGAGAGACGGAGCGAGGAAATGGAGAAAGGGATAAGGAGGGAGTGACAGAGCAAGAAATAAACAGAGATGTTGTTGGTTAAACTTTATTGTGGCTTCGTCTGAACCATGAAACCACATTTTAAGAGAGCCGTTCTTTAAACTGCAGCCAAACACTATCCTAAGAGTCTCCTGTTCTACTGCAGAACAGCTTTCCAGAAATATTCATCTTCCTTACTCTCTACTTCCCTTCTTCTTCTTTCCACAATTTTTCTTTCTGGTCCTCTCCATCCCCCTTCCCCTCTCCATCCCCCCCACACTTGGCATTTGAGAGGATAATATGAATAAACTGATTATGCATCATTTTAGAAAATGAGGCCCTGGATAAACCTAACAACACATTTATCAAGTTGACAGGACGGTACGTGTGGGGTGGGGGGGTGGGGGGGCAGAGGGTTCATTTGAAGTCAAGTTAATACTTCCCTGAAGACGTTCCAACTGTCTGACGCGAACAATCTGGCTGAAATGTACATGTCGTCATTTATCAGACGCTCTTTTCCAGAGCACCTTGCAGCAAGTACAGGGACATTCCCCCCCGAGGCAAGTAGGGTGAAGTGTCTTGCCCAAAGGACACAACGTCATTAATCGAAACGGCGAAGAAAAAGGTTTTTATTAGTTTGTTTTTTTTATAGTGTTTTTTTGTTGTTGTATTCATGCATTAATCTGAGGTCCACTAACTAGCGTGACACAAACAGATAATAGTGGTGATAACTTTTTACTTTAGTACGTGTCAAAGCCAACACTTCTTTACGTTAACTTTAGTGAAAAAGTGTTGTGTAGTTGGGTGGGTGGGGAGGCACAACACAGACACATTCTCTTTGGTTTCTTTTGAAAACTCCCTTTATTAGACCATCAGCACCTTTCCTTCTGGCTAATAATCTGTCAAGTTTCATCAGTAAAAGAGTGATGTACCCAGTTCAGGCACATGTTGAATACTTAAGGTGCATTTGTTTTCAGTTTCCACCCAAGAGACAGCCTTCACTGACCCAGAAGTGCAAAACAGAGATATATCAAATGCACCTGAAGTTTTTCAAGGGTTTCAACCACGTACCCCCCTGCCGCCCTCTCAAGTAAGGAAAAGGGGCTTCATGCTTCCCTACATCTCATCCCTCTCTCTCACTATACTCCCCCTGTCTCCCACCATCCTCTCCATCACTCCCATTATCCTCCCCTCTCTCTCCTACCATCTTCCTCCTGTCTCCCACCATCCTCTCCTTCTCCCCCACCATCCTCTCCTTCTCCCCCACCATCCTCTCCTTCTCTCCCACTATCCTCCCCCCTCTCCTACCATCTTCTCCCTGTCTCCCACCATCCTCCCCCCTCTCCCCCACCATCCTCTCCTTCTCCCCACCATCCTCCCCTCTCTCTCCTACCATCTTCCCCCTGTCTCCCGCCATCCTCTCCTTCTCTCCCAACATCCTCCCCCCTCTCCCCCACCATCCTCCCCTCTCTGTCCCCCCTCCTCTTTATTTAATGCCGCTGTTGCTCATGGTCTGGGCTTTGCACACGCCCTTCCCGTTGACCTGGAAGGCGGAGCCTCTGTAGGTAGCGACGCAGCCGTCGTCAGTCTTCAGGTCTGGCTGCACCTGCTCCCAAACCTTCTTCTTGGGGTTCAGCTCCTTGTCAGGGTCACCTGGTGGACACACACAAGGCTAGTGGTAACTGGGTGGTTGAAGCTTTAGCATGAGTGACATCTTGTCATTGAGCGTGGAGGAACTGCCTCTGGTCTACCTGTTTTTTTGTCCTGTATTTCCAGCCTTGGTTCTCTGTCTCTCTCTGTCTCTCTCTCTCTGTGTCTCTCTATCTCTGTCTCTCTCTGTCTCTCTCTCTCTCTCTCTCTGTCTCTCTCTCTGTCTCTCTCTCTGTCTCTCTGTCTCTCTCTCTGTCTCTCTCTCTGTCTCTCTCTCTGTCTCTCTCTCTGTCTCTCTCTCTGTCTCTCTCTCTGTCTCTCTCTCTGTCTCTCTCTCTGTCTCTCTCTCTGTCTCTTTCTATCTAAAACGTTAAAAAGTCTGAAGATGTTTTGACGGCCAAACATGTTGTTGTGGTATGTTTCCTCCTGTTCTCTGTTGTAACTCCCAGCTCCTCTGGAGTGTGTTAGCAGGTGGATGTGTCAGTGTACAGGAACATGGAGGCGAGGTCTGATAACCAGTGGTCACTAAACATCCTGATGGGAATGATCCCTGTCACATGCTGGAGTTTAATGAGCAGGGGTGCAGATCTGACAGCTGTGGAACCAGCAGACTCCCCCCTCCACCCCACCCCTCTACCCTCCTGATTCTGGTAAGCCTTCATAGCGTGACTACCAGATCCTATCTCTGCGTAAAGCTGTCAATCAGCAGTCTAATTCATCACTGACAGTGGCTGGAATTAAGTGACACGATACATTTCTTAAAAGTCATGTAGCCACTCAGCCACCTAACTTCCTCGTGTTTTACCTTCTTCTTCTTTTGCAAAGAACGTTACATAAGAGAGAGAGAGAGAGAGAGAGAGAAAGAGAGAGAGAGAGAAAGAAAGAGAGAAAGAGAGAGAGAGAGAGAGAGAGAGAAAGGAGTGAATGTGAGGAATGGTCACATCTCTGTGTGATGGATTTCTGGGACAGTTTCCCAGGGGTGGGTGTGTGTGTGTGTGTGTGTGTGTGTGTACCTGGGAAGTTCTCAAAGGTGATTCTGTCTCCGGGCAGCGCCCCCGCTGGTGGGTCCAGGATCTCCACCTTGTCAGGGCTGCTGGCACACATGACCATGGCCTGGGACACCACGCCTCGCATCTTAGCCGGCTTCAGGTTGCATAGCAACACAGCCAGCCTGTTCTGCATCTGCAGAGGGGGGAGGGGGAGGGGGGGGGGGGGTACAGGCCTTAACCATCTTCTCTCCCACTTCTGATTGGTAGGGCAGAGTTGGACTATGTTTGGCTAAACCACACTCTATACAGCTCTAGATTTAGTCATTTACATTTGGTCATTTTAGCAGATGCTCTTATCCATGAGTGACTCACAGCAAGTACAGGGTCATCCCTGCCTCCTCGAGGCAAGTAGGGTGAAGTGCCTTGCCCAAGGACACAACATAATTTTGTACGACCGGGAATCGAACCGGCAACATTCTAATTACTTAACCCGATTCCCTAAACGCTCAGCCACTTGACTCCCAAGTTCTAGCACATGGGATTCTCCAAACGTCAACTCCAGCCTCACGTACAAAGCACCTTCTTATAGTCTGGGTGTAGACTTAAGAAAATACAAAACACAGAACTACTTCATACCCTAGCACTTTAAAAAGTAATACACAGGTTTTCCATAGGTCCGAAAAAAAGACGGAAAAGAAATACCTACAAATTAGTCAGGAGACAAAACCATAAATTCTATCCCCCTTCTATAGAGCATTGGAAGCAGAACCCTGGATGTGCGCACCCACACACACCTACACACACACCTCCACACACACACACACACACACGCACCTTAACACACACACCTAAACCAGTCGACACGGAGAATGAAACACAAGCCTTCAGTTCTGCTTCACACAGACTAATAAACGTAAAATACGGCGTCCTTGGCGAGCTGCTCAGCTTCATGGCAGCGCTGGGCTGAGTACTGAGCTGCCACAGCACAGTCAGTGTCCAGCAGGAGAGAATCACTCAGCCTGGAAACACACAGCGATGCTGGGTAGCTGTGGAGGCAGACTGGCCTGCTGTTCATCACTCCCACAGGCCCAGTAGTCTTGGTCTCTGGAAGGTCGTTGGAGGGGCAGTTCTACGACTCTAATAACTGCCACCACGTCAAAGTGTTACGAGACCACGGACGCTACTGAGAACTTCTGATTTATTTACCTCAAGAGTTTAGGGGGGGGGGGACTAAATCAAGCCCATTCCAGCGAAGCCTGGATACTTTCCTCCCTAAATCGAGCCTGAAATGAGCCTCTAAAACCCCAGGCACGACTTCTATTATCGTTAGTTAGCATTAGCGTTAGCATTTCTATTGCGATATAACATTAACATTAGCTTAGCATCGGTGTCGTCTTTACCTGATCGATGGGGATGTGTTTGACCAGCCCGCTGACCACAGTCCTGGGGGCCGCCTCCCCCACGTCCACCTGCTCCACGTACAGTGAGTCGGCGTCTGGGTGCTTCTCAGCCGTGATGATGCGTCCGACACGCAGGTCCAGACGTGACACGTCCACCTTGGCCTCTTCCTGGGGAGCCGCCCCTCCCTTCTGTCGCTCTCCTCCTGGGGCACAAAGGCTGATTACAACTCACACTTGGGCGGAGGTCCGCGTATAGTAATATGTATAGTGTTTAATACATGAGGAATTAATGAGTGTTAATTAGTTTTCATAGTCCTAGACAAGTCTAGATCCGGGGCCCTGATTTGAACCCTGGCTGTGTCAACAAGATGTTGTGTCCTTTGGCAAGGCACTTCACCCAACTTGCCTCAGGGGGGGAATGTCCCTGTATTTACTGTAAGTCACCCTGGATAAGAGCTTCTGCTACATGACTAAATGTATTGATGACCTACGTACAGGTATTGGACGTACTTGGATTCATAAATCATAGAAAGAGGGTATTGAAGCACTCTTTAAGCTTGCTAACTGGTCTATGTAGTATTGTGTTGACTTAGAGCAGCTAATTACCAAAATTTAGTAATTTTTTGTTCTTCCTGAAGCTGCAACAGACTATAGTCTGTTCTCTCCTCCAGTCAATGTATCGCATTATTTTCTATATAAATCATAAGGAAAGTACACACACATCTAAAGTCTAGCTTTTAAACGTCTTAAAGAGTATTTTTAACTCAGATATGACTCCAGAGGGACTCATTGCCATCATGTGTGTGGTGTGGAAAGTATGCAGACCCAAGCAGACGTCTGTGTTCTGATCCAGTCCCACCCCCACCCATCTCCACTGCCCTAGAAGGGAAAACAAGTCCACTAACAAGTGACTGGCTCCCAGAATGCCATGTTGATCTCTACAGCCATCGGTAACGCAGCCTCCACCACACGCTGCGCGGAGGGCACCAAGTGTTGAGGGGGGCACCAAAGTGTTGAGGGAGGCACCAAGTGTTGAGTGGGGCACCAAAGTGTTGAGGGGGGCACCAAAGTGTTGAGGGGGGCACCAAAGTGTTGAGGGGGACACCAATGTGTTGATGGAGGCACCAAAGTGTTGAGGGAGGCACCAAGTGTTGAGTGGGGCACCAACGTGTTGAGGGGGAAACCAAAGTGTTGAGGGGGGCACCAACGTGTTGAGGGGGACACCAAAGTGTTAGCAAATAGTTCAAGCTAAACCAGATAGCCCCTATATTGTGCAACTCTCCTTCATAACACCAAACCACAGCGTCCCCCAAACAATTTGTTTTCACTTGTCTCGTCCCGTTTGGGAACCGATCGAGTTTCCTGCCCTTGAATTGCTCAGCAGTCGTCATTATAATAATATATATATTTTTGTATATATATATATATCAGAAATTCTGACAGGAGCGTAAAGGAAATACCTGTCCTGCTGTGAGAACGAAGAGGAGGAGCTCTTTCAAACACGAAGAGCTGCTTTCTAGCAGAACTCTGATGGAACCACTGGACAGCGATCAAGAGGATCAGGTTCTTAAATGAGAACACCCCCCCCCCCCCCCACTCCCTTAGCCAACAGCTAAACCACATGGTCAAAAAGATCATTTTGTCCTTCAAGTCGACTCTTATTAACCTTCAGTTCTGATTACCTGGACATAAAACATGTAGGAGATGAAGTATTCTCAGAATGTGCCCTGAGATGACAGCAGAACGAATACGAACCCTGGAGGTTCTGGCCAGCAGGCACAGGCGAGGGACATCAGGCTAATACTGGGCTTTAGACCTGTAAATCATCCATTCCAACCATGGAAGCTTATTTTTAAGAGCTTGTTCAACGAACCTCGGTCAAGGGCCAAGTCGATAATTGTCAATAAGGGAACACAAACTGCCTGTGATTTAAGGCTGAATCTGTCCTGGAAACCAACCTTTAAGATTGAGTTTTCGAGGATACTTGTTTACCCACACAGGGTTGCCCTGTTCTACCACAGACGAGGAGCTTGGAATCCTCACTCAAACACAGGCTGCCCCCTGTCAGCCAGTCAGCGGGGCACTTACCCTTTTTCTCTGCTTTCTTCTTCTTGCCCTCGTTGTCCTTGGGAGGGGGGCTTGTGGGGGTGGTGGCTGACACCCCTGAGGGGGGAGGCTGGGGTGAGGAGGAGGGAGGCTGGGGTGAGGAGGAGGAAGGCTGGGGTGAGGAGGAGGGCTTGGAGGTACACAGCATGTCTCCTGCAGGCACAGAGACTTCTGGGACTGCAGGGAGGAGAGGAGAGGCTGAGAGTCAGAGATATTCACCACTTCAGTAACCTGCAGGAATCTGTATTATAATATTATAGTATCTTAATTAGCCTAATGCTACATTAATTACGATCTCAAGTATTTAACTTAGAAATAATAAAAAAGGGAAAATGAATAAATTATAACTTTGAAATAAAATAATTCTAACAAAAATAGCAGCTTCTCTAGGGAAACTCATATGTTACAGTTCCCAGCAGCTTCCAGTCTCAATCTTGTATCAGTTACATCGCTTGAGTATTTTCAATTACTGATCTGTCTGCTGGTATGTAATGTCCTGCTATGATTTACCCCGTCACGATAAAGCCAGACTAAATAAATAACCCCCCCAAAAAAACACTCAATAACTTTACGTGGAAAAACACGATCGTCGTATACGAGGAACGTTCCTCCCAACACTCCAAAACAAACATGAGGAAAAAGGCTTTTGAAGACTAGAATTAAATGGCTGTTTTTTTTTCTTCCAATCTTTTCTTTTTTCCCTTCCTCCTGTCTCTTCATCTTCCACTCTTTTTCCATCTCTGCCATGCTGGAAACTCTTATTGAAGTGTTACTGATCAGATCAGAGTCCCACAGGCCGTATCCATCACCAGGCTTCAGAAGGTTCCTGAAGGCGTCTGGTTCAGTCATGCTCACTGGGTTCAGAGGCCGGCTGTCATCAAAGCCATGTTAAGACTCTGGACTCAGGGGAGTATCCAGGGATGTGTAGCTGGATGTGTGCAGGGAGAGAAAGGGGTGTGGATGTGTGCAGGGAGAGGAGGGGGTATGGATGTGTACAGGGAGAGGAGGGGGTATGGATGTGTAGCTGGATGTGTACAGGGAGAGGAGGGGGTGTGGATGTGTGCAGGGAGAGGAGGGGGTATGGATGTGTGCAGGGAGAGGAGGGGTAGGGATGTGTACAGGGATGTGTGTAGGGAGAGGAGGGGGTGTGAATGTGTACATGGATGTGTGCAGGGAGAGGAGAGGGTATGGATGTGTACAGGGATGTGTGCAGGGAGAGGAGGGGTAGGGATGTGTACAGGGATGTGTGCAGGGAGAGGAGGGGGTAGGGATGTGTACAGGGATGTGTGCAGGGAGAGGAGGGGGTAGGGATGTGTACATGGATGTGTGCAGGGAGAGGAGGGGGTAGGGATGTGTACATGGATGTGTGCAGGGAGAGGAGGGGGTAGGGATGTGTACAGGGATGTGTGCAGGGAGAGGAGGGGGTAGGGATGTGTACAGGGATGTGTGCAGGGAGAGGAGGGGGTAGGGATGTGTACATGGATGTGTGCAGGGAGAGGAGGGGGTAGGGATGTGTACAGGGATGTGTGCAGGGAGAGGAGAGGGTAGGGATGTGTACAGGGATGTGTGCAGGGAGAGGAGGGGGTAGGGATGTGTACAGGGATGTGTGCAGGGAGAGGAGCCACACCTCCTCTGCTCCTCTCCTTCTGCAGCAGTTGGTTCTTCAGCTCCTCGATGTCCTTCTTCAGCCGAGCGTTCTCAACCATCAGCTTCTTCTCCTCCCTCACCGAGGCCTGAACTACTGCACACACACACACAGAGTGAGAGGGAGAGAGAGAGGGATAAAGAAAGAAACGTGAAGAGACATTGATGAGTAACAGAAAAATAAAAGTGTGTGTTGTGTGTGTGTTTTAGTGTGTGTGCGTGCATTTGGTGTGTGTGTGTGTGTGTTGTGTGCGTGCATTTGTGGTGTGTGTGGTGTGCATGTTTGATGTGTGTGGTGTGTGTTGTGTGTGTGCATGTGTTTGGTGTGTGTGTGGTGTGCATGTGTTTGGTGTGTGCGTGTGTTTGGTGTGTGTGTGTAATGTTCTCTTACTTGCTTTCTCCTTGAGCAGCAGAACCTGCTGTTTGAGGAACTCTATGATCTGGTCGGCCTCAGCCGCCCTCTGTTCCAGCCTCACCAGGGAGGGCATCTGACCTGACATCTTACCCAGGGAGCGTGCTAGGAACCTGGGGAGACACAGGAGAACCAACCCCTGTGAGAACCAGCCCTGGGTCAAATAATAAGGGCTCTCTCTTCTAGCTGGGTAGGATTAGGAGTCACACCCTGGTTAACTGATGTTAGTATGCCCACAGGTGATCAGCTCAAATCATATGCTACTTAAGGTACACTTGATTTAGTCCAGAAATCAGCAGATATCACTGATATTAGTAAAGTAGTCGTTGAGGAAACATTCTTAGAAGGATTTGAACTACAATGTATTTGAACCTAATCTGGTGAAAACAGCTTTAGTCACAAGGCGGTCTAGAACCAGATGCCTTGTAAACATGTCCTGGCAGATAGTTGTTTGTGTGTTTGTGTGTGTGTTCGTGTTGCGATCGTGTTTAAGAGCATGCTTCACATAAACCAGACTTTCTCTGGCAAGTGTCCACACAGGCATGCAGAGATGATCACAAGACGAAAAGCCATGGTGACAACGGGCCTATAAATCTCTTCATCTCCTCCATCCGCCCCTCATCCCTCTCTCCACCTCTCCCTCAACCCTCACCTTCTCCTCCCTCTCTCCACTCCTCCTCCCCTTATCCCTTTCCTTCTCATCCCTTTCTCCTCTCCTCCCTCATCCCTCTTTCTCCCTCCTTTCCGCTCTCCTCTGTCTCTACCTCCCTCCTCCCTCTCTTCCCTCGTAGTGGATTAGGAACCAGTGGCCTGGTCTTCCTCCTGGTCTTCCTCCAGGTCTTCCTCTGTGATGTGAAAGTTCACCTCATGTCTGTCTTGACAGGACCCAGGCCACATGGGTCAAACCAAACTCACAGATGACATACGGGGGTGGGGGGGGGGGGGGGGAGGGGACGGGACACGAGACGCGTTTCAGTAAATTAAACAAGCTGTCCACCTCTCTATTTCAGTCCCTGCCCTCCACACAGACGTCCACACCAAATCTCTTGTTTTACTGGCACAGATGATGGAATCACGTTGGCCTGTAAACCCTGGCTCCCATTCCAAACAACAAGAAGGTTTATTGCAGGTTTTTTCCAGCTCGTTTGGAAGTTCTGATGGGATCAGCGTCCCTTCAGGACCCATAACAGCTGCTGGACAGATGGCTGATGGTCAGACTCACGGCCTTCACACATGCTGGACCAGGGAATCATCTCTATACGTATCCATCACTGTCTGTCTCTTTTACCTTCCCCTCTCTATCTCTCCCTTTTACCGCCCCCTCTCTCGCTTTTACCTCCCCCTCTCTCCCTTTTACCTCCCTCTCTCTCTCCCCTTTACCTCCCCCCTCCCTCTCTCTCTTTTACCTCCCCCTCTGTCTCTCCCTCTTTCTCTCTATGTAGAAGCTGGCGTGTAGAGAGATGGAGGAAGGAGACAAAGATGGAGAAGCTGAGAGACACATTGAAAGAGAGACAGAAACAGAGAGACAGAATAATAGAAAGGACGATAGAGCGAGAATAAATAAATAAACAACAAATGTAACACGCGGAAGAACTTCTTGGTGTTGGAACACAACAGCTGGCGTTGGATGAGAAACAAAGCATTCGTGAGGAAATTAGAAACATTTAAAGAGCTGCAGTTGATAATCCAGAGGATGAAAGACTGCAGATGTTTCTCCTCTCCTGGTTTTTCCCTCTCCTCCTTTTCAAGGCTTTGAATCGTATTGGAACGGGGCCTCTGTTCTGATTGGCCAGCTTCACCAGACAGGTGGCCAATCGGAGCTCTACGGAGATCTCCAGGTCAGTCAATCAAGGCTAACCCTAATCCTAACCCTGTGTTCACACCATCCACATGCTATGTTTTACAGTCTGATGGTCTCTGTCTCTAACACAGGTCTGGACACATGGCTCTTAACAGCTGTTAGAACCCACTGCCCATCTGGACTGTGTGACCTCCGTGCTAAAAACAGACCTTGAGCACTTTCACATGTCAAAAACGAACGACACCATTTCCAACAGACGGCAAATTAAACAGCTGGTCATAGTGCCACACATGAAAAGAATTGGAGATACTTTTTTATTGTTGTTGTTGCCCTCATTGAACGGTAAAAGATTCCAGGATGTGTGGATGTTCAAGTCAATGTGGCTTCAAGTCTGTGTAGTGCATGAAAAGGAGACAGATTGCGTGATTTTTGTGTGTGTGTGTGTGTGTGTACTAATCTACTCTATTTTATATTTGGCTAATTTCAAGTTACAACAGCAGAGGACCCATGTGAACCCTTTCAAACCTATTTCCACCACAGGCCTTAAAACATGTTGCTTCGCTAATACTGTGTCAACATTAATAGCTGCCGCATGGACAATAACAGCCGAATAAAACCGTCAAACGTAACAGTGAGTCAGCGGTCACTGCTGCGATCATTTAAGGCAGTGATGTCAAACTGGGGCCATCGGGGGCCAAGAGGGAGCAGGTTTTCACTTCAACCAAGCAACTACACCAGCTGATTTCACAGAAGTAGAGAAACTCGTTAGTGAAATCAGCTGTAGTTGCTTGGTTGATGTGGGAAAAACCTGCCCCCTCTTGGCCCTTGATGGCTCATGATTTTATAACACTGATTTAAGAGATTCCTAAACCTAGCTGGATGGGAGAGATGGGAGATGGAATACACTGTGAGCACCCAGCAGGGTAGAACCATCAGAGAACAATGAGAAGACCCTTCATTCCAGGGGAGTGAGATGAAGTGGAGATTTCAGACCCTACAGCTGTGTGCTGTTCCACCTCAAGCCGCACACAGCCGCACACAGCAGCACCACCAGGGACTGGACTCACCTTTGCTTCAGAAAGAGAACATTTCTATGCAGTATGAGGACATTGTCTTAACCTGTGTATTTCCAGATTCTTAAATAGTAGTTGAAGCCCTTGTGACCTCTGGAAGCCCTTGTGACCCCTGGGTGTGTGGGTCAGTTCCAGCTGCAGGGTAACAGTAACTCCTGACACTGCTCTTCATCAGACACTGCTCTAAATCAGACACTGCTCTTCATCAGACACTGCTCTTCATCAGACACTGCTCTTCATCAGACACTGCTCTTCATCAGACACTGCTCTTCATCAGCTCTCTGTGGGTTCACTTGGCCAAACCTGACACAACACTACGTTTCTATTGCAGTTTTAAAGTGCCAAGTTAACCCGCATTCAGAACATTAAAACCAGACTTGCTAAACCCAGTGACATGTTAGTGTTTGACCTTAACCAGACTAAACGGAATGGTTGTTTTAGTTACGTCAAATGCTGGTTAGGAAAACCACTTAAATAACCTGTCACTTATATTTGATCAAATGTATGAATATCTAGATATTAGGATGTTCGTTTATGAATATCTAGATATAAGGATGTTAGTTTATGAATATCTAGATATTAGGATGTTAGTTTATGAATATCTAGATATTAGGATGTTAGTTTATGAATATCTAGATATTAGGATGTTCGTTTACGAATATCTAGATATTAGGATGTTAGTATTTATAAAGATCTTGTATCATTGTCAGAACCTAGCAACCTTAGCTAGTGTTAGCTGCTATCTAAAGTAACACTGGTTATATACCGGAGCTGCTGTATAACACACACACACACACACACAAATATATATAAGAATAATAACTTAATAAACTCACATCAAATCTTAACCTTTAGCTTTCTGGACTTTTAGGAGCCGAGAAACAGAAAGACCCGCTGAGAGGAACAGACCAGACTGCCTGTTTTAAATTAAATCAATGATTTAATCAATTACTTTTATGTTTGGGTAAATAAACGAAATAAAAATACCTTAACCTTATTACCAACAACACCAAAACATTACGAATGTTTGATTTCACGAAATACTTTACACAAAATTCAGAGCCCCAAAAAATCTTTTAAATGTTATTTATTATTTTATATATATATCCTAGTAAATATTCTTAATTGTCAACTACAAACCTGTTTTTAAATATTTTAATAAAAATAAAATAAATACTTGACGGCGCTAAACACCGTCTGGTCGCGCGAGGATGACGTTGATCACGTGATCTCAGCTGTCCTGCTGCACGAGAGGAAGATCATTTAAAAAACAAGCACATTTAAAGTCTCTATTTATTAGGGAACAACATCAATAAACGTAAGTAAATTCATTTGTCATTCATGTCATTTCTCACTTGTTATCCAGATGAGTTTTGTATGTGTTAATATCTGTTATCCTGTAGACAGGTCAGGGACATCATAACATGATGGGATTTAACAGCATGTGATGAAACACATACATGTCATATGTTCCTCACACATACATGTGATATGTTAATCACACACACATGTGATATGTTCATCACACACACCTGTGATCACTTACATTCTATCATTACCATAGTTAATAACTAGCCGAACTGGATGGTAGAATTGATCATTAACTAATCCTGCATGGACAGCAATCAATGAATATATATTTAGGCTACAGTACTGTATCTAATATATCCATCAAGCAGAAACTTTAAAACAAGGGGGGGGATTTGAACCTGCAAACCCCTTGATACACAGCCATTCTGCCCCTGCTTGTCCCAGGTGCCCCAGCGCTGGTCCAGACAGGTGGCCCAGAGGGACGTGGGTGAGCCATGCGTCCTCTCAGAGACGCCCAGCTGGGGGCATTCACCTTCTTCGCCTCGGCCCTCCCCCACGACGTCTGCGGGAGCAACGGTTTGCCCCTCACCCCAAACTCCATCAAGATCCTGGGCCGCTTCCAGCTGCTGAAGACCCTCAGTCACCCTCGTCTCTGCCAGTACGTGGACATCACCCGGGGGAAGCACGGTAAGGGTGAGAGCGGCTGGTGAGAGAGCAGCTGGTGAGAGAGCGGCTGGTGAGAGAGCGGCTGGTGAGAGAGCGGCTGGTGAGAGAGCGGCTGGTGAGAGAGCGGCTGGTGAGAGAGCGGCTGGTGAGAGAGCGGCTGGTGAGAAAGCGGCTGGTGAGAGCGGCTGGTGAAAAAGCGGCTGGTGAGAGAGCGGCTGGCGAGGGAGCGGCTGGTGAGAACACAGTGACTCTGCTGTTTGTACTTCACCATCTGTTCTCCTCTCTGGTCCAGAGCGTCTGGTCGTGGTGGCCGAACACTATGAGAGCTGCCTGAACGACTTCCAGAAGCAGGGGAAGAGTGTCAGGTGAGGAGCTGTCTGTAAACAACACTAGTGTGTGTGTTTATGTGTGTTTGTGCATGTTTGTATACATGTTGACATTTAAGCAGACACTTTTGTCCAAAGCGAATGCCAAGAGAGTTTTACAAAAAAGCATCGGTCACTGATCATAACAACGTGATAGTCCCCAAACGTTTGTGTGTGTGTGTGTGTGTGTGCATGTTCCCCAGCCCAGAGAGGGTTCTGCAGATAGCCTACGAGGTTCTGGAGGGTCTGGCCTTCATGAACAAGCACCGCATGGTCCACCGGGCCCTCAACTCACACAACGTTCTGCTGGACGCCAAGGTATTCTCTCTCCTGACACCCCCACATCACCCCCACATCACCCCCACAACACCCCCACATCACCCCCACATCACCCCCACAACACCCCCACAACACCCCTACAACACCCCCACATCACCCCCACATCACCCCCACAACACCCCCACATCACCCCCACAACACCCCCACAACACCCTCACATCACCCCCTAACAACCCCTAACACCCTCTAACACCCCCACATCACCCCCACAACAACCCCTAACAACCCCTAACACCGTCTAACACCCCCACAACACCCCTACAACACCCCCACAACACCCCCTAACAACCCCTAACACCCTCTAACACCCCCACAACACAGCAGCCTACAGCACAACGAACATCGCTCTTACTCCTGTCCTTTCTCATCTTGCCGTCTCCAGGGCAACGTGAAGCTGGCCAAGTTTGGCCTGTATCACATGACTGATCACGGGGCAGATGTGGACTTCCCTATTGGGTGAGGCCGGCAACTAGTCATTGGCTATCTTTTATTTACAGATAATGTTCAACACTTTAAACATCATATACTTAACACTACTGTGTGGATAAGAGGGCAATTAACCTTTTAAACTGAAGTCGGTTCTTATATATACATTCTTATAGCAGGACACAGATACAGAACTATAATGTGTGTGGTGTGTTTGTGTGTTTGGTGTGTGTGATATCCGTCCCCCAGATATCCATCTTACTTGGCTCCGGAGGTCATCGCCCAGGGCTCCGCCCATCTCAGCGACCCGTCCAGTGGTGACGCCCCCCAGCCCTCCGGACCCAAAACTGATGTCTGGTCTCTGGGGGTCCTGCTGTTTGAGCTGTGTGCTGTACGACTCTTATTTATGTCTCTCTTTGTGTCTCTCTCTGTGTCTCTCTTTGTGTCTCTCTCTGTGTCTGTGTTTCTCTCTGTGTCTCTCTCTGTGTCTCTCTTTGTGTCTCTCTCTGTGTCTGTGTTTATCTCTGTGTCTCTCTCTGTGTCTGTCTGTGTTTCTCTCTGTCTTTCTCTGTGTCTCTCTGTGTTTGTGTGTCTCTCTGTCTCTCTCTCTCTGTATCTCTCTATGTCTCTCTGTGTCTGTGTCTCTCTCTGTGTCTTTCTGTGTCTTTCTGTGTCTCTCTCTGTGTCTCTCTCTGTGTCTCTCTCTGTGTCTCGCTGTGTCTCTCTGTGTCTCTCTCTGTGTCTCTCTCTGTCTCTCTCTGTGTCTCTCTCTGTCTCTCTCTGTGTCTCTCTGTGTTTCTCTGTGTCTCTCTGTGTCTCTCTGTCTCTCTCTGTCTCTCTCTGTGTCTCTCTGTGTCTGTGTCTCCCTCCTGTCCTCTGAACAGTCATCTGCATCATCTGACAGTGTCTCTCATTGGTCAACAGGGCAGGAGACTTCTGCACAACATTGAGATCAGTGAAAGGTTGAAGTTCATCATCACTCTGGGTAGGACTCCTGCACCACACTAACCAACCAATCAGAGACTCAGAAACGTGTGTGAGACATTGCCCTCTGTGTCCCTCCAGGGTGTATGGACGAGATCGTCACTGTGCTGGCCGAGGAACATGGGTGTCTAGATGCTATTAAGGTAGGGGGGGGAGAGGAGGGAGTGTGTGTGTGTGTGTGTGAGGGGGGGGGGGGGGGAGAGGGGGGAGTGAGAAGTGAGAAGTGTCTTGTCTAGTAACAGCAGGGTGAATCTAATGGACTCCATGTTAGCGTAACTAAAGCATCGGCGTCGACACACAGGCCCTGCCGGAGAACGTTCTGGACTTGCTGAGGAAATGCCTGACCTTCCTGCCATCTCAAAGGTAAGAACACCGTACTTTCATGACATCATATCCTGCGACCCATCACCTTTTCCTATTGGCTGGCCTTGGCTTCCATACACAGCTTGTCCTCAGCTAAGCGGTGGAGTCTGTGCTGTAAATCCTGCTGTGTTTGCGGTCCAGATGCTACATGAACCAAACCATGTTTCTGATGGAACACTGGACTGGTTCCAAACAGAGACGTCCCATCGCCGTAGCACATGTTTTCACATGCTGTATACATTCTTTGTGACTGGATGTAAAAAATAAAACCACATCTATGATGTGACAGTGATTCACCTAACTGGAGCCAACAGACCTCTTATCCTTGTACCTTCTCCTTCCCTACACACCCTCTACCCCTCCCCTCTAACCCCCCCTCCCCTTGCCCTCCCCCTCTCTTCCTCCCTACCCCTCCTCTCCCTCACCCACTCCACTTCTTCTTCTTCTTCTATCTTTCTCACCCCCTCTACCCCTCCTCTCACACCCACCCCCTCTCCTTGACCTCCCCCTCTCTCTTCCTCCCCCCCCCCCCAGACCCACCCCAGCAGAGCTGCTGTCTGCCCCAGTGTTTGAGGGGGTGTGTGGTCTCTCCACTCCCTTCCAGCCCCCCCCCTGGTCTGTTCTCCTCCTCTCTACGCTGCGCTCTGCTGGAGATCCCAGATCACATCAGCAAGCCCTGCCAAGGTGCCCGCGCACACACACACACACACACACACACACTCACACATATCATATGTACTTATATGTGTGTACAATGTGTGTGTGTGTGTGTGTAGAAGAGGAGGACTATTTGGCTGAGAGAGCCATAGATGAGGTGTACCACCTGTGGTGTCTGGCTGGAGGAGATCTGGAGAAGGAGCTCACCAACAAGGAGATCATCCTGTCCAAGCCACCAGTCTGCACCCTGCCCAAGTAACCTGCTCCTCCCACCTCCTGCTCCTCCCACCTCCTGCTCCTCCCACCTCCTCCCGTCTGTAACCTGCTCCTCCCACCTCCTCCTGTCTCTAACCTGCTATATTACCTTTTTGGTCCACCAGCTGTTCATCCCTTCCTCCCCCCTCCAGCTCCAGCCATGCACCTCTCCCTCCCCCTTATTAATAGGTCTCCCTCCCCTCTCAGGTTCCTGCTGGAGGACGGGGAGTCGTTTGGCCAGGGTAGAGACCGGAGCTTCCTATTGGACGACACCACTGTCACTCTCTCTCTCTGTCAGCTGCGAAACGTGCGTGTTCTTCACCGATATCAGATCAATAAAAGACAGACAGACAGGCTGGCAGGCAGGCAGGCAGACAGGCAGGCAGACAAGCAGCTAAATCAGTCTCCATCTGTCCACCTGTGTCTGTTTCCAGAGGCTGAAGGATGTAACAGGCGAGGCTTATTACCCCATACTGGAGGAAGAGTAAGTCAACAGAAGGTCCTCAAGTGGCTCCTCCCCTCCTCTCCTCCCCTCCTATCCTCTCCTCCTCTCCTCTCTTCTCCTCCTATCCTCTCTGCCTGTCCTCCTGCTTCCCTACTGTTCCTCAGCTTCCTCCAGTGTGTCTCCTGTCTCCTCCAGACTGTCTCCTCCAGTGTGTCTCCTGCAGTGTGTCTCCTCCAGTGTGTCTCCTCCAGTGTGTCTCCTGCAGTGTGTCTCCTGCAGTCTGTCTCCTCCAGTGTGTCTCCTCCAGTGTGTCTCCTCCAGTGTGTCTCCTGCAGTGTGTCTCCTCCAGTGTGTCTCCTCCAGTGTGTCTTCTGTCTCCTCCAGTGTGTCTCCTGTCTCCTCCAGTGTGTCTCCTCCAGTGTGTCTCCTGTCTCCTCCAGTGTGTCTCCTGTCTCCTCCAGTGTGTCTCCTCCAGTGTGTCTCCTGTCTCCTCCAGTGTGTCTCCTGTCTCCTCCAGTGTGTCTCCTGTCTCCTCCAGGCCCTCCAGTCTCCCCCAGTCATGCAGCAGCAGTGAGCTTCAGGCCTCAGCTGTGACTCTTCCTCTCATCATCCGGGAGAGAGACACAGAGTACCAGCTCACACGCATCATCCTCTTCAACAGGCTGCTGCAGGTCTGTCTCTCACGCACACGCACACGCACACACCAACCGCTGTCCTTAGGGCTGTCAAGGTGTTAAGGAGGGAATGGTGTATGTGTAGAGTATTGAAACAGGCCCTGGGCCTGCCTGCATCCTAAGGCCTACCCTTATAAGAAGAACCAGGTGTGGAAGGAGGCACGGGTGGACATCCCCCCCCCTGGTCAGGGGGCTTGGCGTGGGCCGCTCTGCTGGGCGTGGAGGTAGGACTGGACCACTTCACTCAGGAAACGGGGGGGTTATATGTGTTTGACCTGGACTGACTGCTGGTTTTTGGTGGTTTCAGGGGGATATTCAAGCTAAATACGACAGCATAGACAAGGACACGCCCATACCAACTGATCGACAGGTATGGAGAACGTTCTGTCATCAGGGAACATAGAACTCACCTCACACACACCTTACACACCTTACGACACACACACACAGTGTGTTCATCTCTCAAACTCTTTGTCTTTCTGGCTGTGTGTTATTGTGTGTGTGTGTCCAGATCGAGGTGGACATCCCTCGTTGTCATCAGTATGACGAGCTGCTGTCGTCACCTCAGGGTCATGTCAAGTTCCGCCGCGTGCTGAAGGCCTGGGTGGTGTCCCACCCTGAGCTGGTGTACTGGCAGGGTGAGGCCCCCACACTCGAATCAAATGCACCCTGAACAAGACACAGCATGAATCAAGAGCACTTTAAGCATGACACATTCCTAGACAGTTATCATGCTGGATAAACATGTGAGAAGGGATTGATTTATTTATGCAACAATGCAGCTGTCAGCTGGGTTATAAATCAAATCACCCTCCCTGTTAGGGTGCTGTACTGTGGTCAGGCGGCCACCAGATGGCGCTAAAGACACACAGTCAGCCCTGATGGTCATGAGGCTGTTTGGTGGTCAAGTTATCGGTGGTTGACTTGTAAAGAGCCACACATACACACGGATCACTTGTTCTGTTCTTTGTTTGTTGGTATTCATAATGCTGCGTTCACACCAAAAGCAATTTTTTGGCGCAAATCACTGAAAACCAATATATAAGCAAATTTCAATGTGCAGTACTTTGGTGTGTGTGTGTGTGTGTGTGACAGGGTTGGACTCTCTCTGCGCTCCTTTCCTCTACCTGAACTTCAACAACGAAGGTGAGTGTTTGTCCAGCTGCTGTGGCTGTGTCAGGTAGCTGAGGGACAGCTGGGAGGTGAGACAGCTGGGAGGTGAGACAGCTGGGAGGTGAGACAGCTGGGAGGTGAGACAGCTGGAAGGTGAGACAGCTGGGAGGTGAGACAGCTGGGAGGTGAGACAGCTGGAAGGTGAGACAGCTGGGAGGTGAGACAGCTGGGAGGTGAGACAGCTGGGAGGTGAGACAGCTGGAAGGCGAGACAGCTGGGAGGTGAGACAGGTGGAAGGTGAGACAGCTGGGGAGGTGAGACAGCTGAAGGTGAGACAGGTGGAAGGTGAGACAGCTGGGAGGTGAGACAGCTGGGAGGTGAGACAGCTGGGAGGTGAGACAGCTGAAGGTGAGACAGGTGGAAAGGTGAGACAGCTGGGAGTGTGAGACAGCTGGGAGGTGAGACAGCTGGGAGGTGAGACAGCTGAAGGTGAGACAGGTGGAAGGTGAGACAGCTGGGAGGGTGAGACAGCTGGGAGGTGAGACAGCTGGGAGGTGAGACAGCTGGGAGGTGAGACAGCTGGAGGGTGAGACAGCTGGAGGGTGAGACAGCTGGGAGGTGAGACAGCTGGGAGGTGAGACAGCTGGGAGGTGAGACAGGTGGAAGGTGAGACAGCTGGAGGGTGAGACAGGCAGCGTGTCTCTGACAGCAGAGAGCTTCAGTGTGTCTGAATCTTGTCACCTTGGCTGGTCTGTTCAGTGATGCGTGGATTTTGATGGGAAATATCAAGATGTTATTCCAGGCACAGAACTGATGTCTTAATTAGTGACTCTTCTCCCTCCTCTCCCTCCTCCTCCTTCCTCTCTCCCTCCTCTCTCCTCCTCTTCTCTCTCTCCCTCCTCCTCTTCCTCCTCCTCTTCCTCCTCCTCTCCCTCCTTCTCTTCTCTATCTCCCTCCTCCTCTCCCTCCTCCTCCTTCCTCTCTCCCTCCTCCTCTCCCTCTCCTCGTCCTCTCCTCTCTCCTTCTTCCTCCTCTCTCCTCCTCCTCCTCCTCTCCTCCTCCTTCCTCTCTCCCTCCTCCTCACCCTCCTCCTCTTCTCTCTCTCCCTCCTCCTCTTCCTCCTCCTCTCTCTCCCTCCTCCTCCTCTCTCTCCTCCTCTCCCTCCTCCTCCTCAGCTCTGGCTTATGCCTGCATGTCTGCCTTCAT
>CM059329.1:6340896-6343396 GCA_030340685.1 Protosalanx chinensis | reverse complement strand
ACATGAAAAACATCAGTGCAATAAGGTTCAATTACAATTTATTATTAATATAATGAAAAGGCAGTGAAGTATTGTATAGTACACAATAAAATGTATAGGTTTATGACGTCTCACGAAATGTAGGCTGATGAATAGGAGTCATAACTTGCACTGAGCGATGTTATTCCTAACCTCCATTGTTTTCAGTTATCAACATTTTGACCTTATCTTGTCACGATCCTCAGCTTTGTAGTAGGCTACAAATACATTATTGAGCCCCGAGTCATATCACCCACCCTTTATTTTTCGTAATGACTAAGTTACGCAGTGCAGTGTATATTAGTCTGGCTTCTTGTCTAAAGTTTACTATATAAATATGATATAACGATTTAAACTATAGACAAGGAATTAATTGATTTAACGTAATCTAATGTGTTTACTAATTAATGCTTTTAGGAGGAAAACCGAAAATGCACTTTTATATGAATTTGCGCTTTTATTCTGGAATCTTGCGCTTTTATTTTGAAATGTACTTCCTGCCCTGGAGCAGAGCTGCCGCTCCATAGAGCTGCCTCCCAGCAGAGGACTGCAGGCAGGTGCCTCTCCATGGCGTCGGTAGGTGGCACTGCGAGGGGTCCAGCAGAACAGGTTGATAGACTCCCTCACACAGTGCTGGATGTCTATCTCTGGAGGGGGGAGGAGGAGGAGGAGGAGGGGGGAGGAGGGGAGGGGGAGAAAACACATTGGACAAAAAACTGGAAATATTTCAAGGCAGGTAAAAATGTGGGGTGTGTGTGTGTGTGACTGAGTGTGTGTGTATGTATGTGTGTGTGTGAGTTCAAGAGTTGGAACAAAAGAGTTTCAGATCTTGAAACCTTCCAGAAGCAAAGAGACTCACAATTAAGCCTACCTATCTCCCCCCTCCCTCCCCCTCCCTCCCCCTCCCTCCCTCCCTCCCTCCCCCACACCTGTCTCCCTGGTCAAAGGACTACAGAAAAGAGACTGACTGGATTAAGGCAGATTCACACATTCAGATAATTTTACACTGTGCTCTGTGTTAAGTCTCTCTCTCTCTCTCTCTCCTCTCTCTCTCTCTCTGTCTCTCTCTCTCTGTCTCTCTCTCTCTGTCTCTCTCTCTCTCACTCTCTCTCTGTCTCTCTCTCTCTCTCTCTCTCTGTCTCTCTCTCTGTCTCTCTCTCACTCTCTCTCTCTGTCTCTCTCTCTCTCTCTCTGTCTCTCTCCCTCTCTCTCTCTCTCTCTCTCTTCCCTCTTCTCATGCACTCCTTCTCACAAGGGCTTTTGGAAGAAAACGCTGAATTGGTTTCAACATCATTATTATCTTTGAGTGAGTGTGTGTGTGTGTGAGTGTTTGAACAGAGGTATAAAACTGTTGGTCTGATTGTCCTTAATGACTCCTCATGTCACAACACCACCTCTTCTACCTGACGTACTGTTAGTCAAGCCCAGGCCCTGAGTGCAGTACTCGCACTCCCCTCCTCCTCCCCCCCCCCCTCCGTCTCCCCCCCTCCATCTCCCCCCTTACCAGTCAGCAGATTCAGGCACCAAATATTTTATCTTTATAAGGAGAGCTCTCTGATTCACTACATATTTCTATCCCTCCCCGATCCTTATTGAGTTAGAATTTAAGTGAGAAAGTGACTGAACTCATGCCCAGCTGCCCCTCCCTCTCTCCCCCCTCCCTCTCTCCCCCCCTCCCTCCCTCCCTCCCTCCCTCTCTCCCCTCCTCCCCCACCAGCCAGCCCCAGCCTCCAGACTGAGAGGATTCCAACATTACACTCTTGCCGTCATGGTAAACATCAGCTGCTCACCAGTGTTCTAGTTTAATACCTTTCTGCTCTTCTCAGCCTGGGTGGGGGAGGAGAGGGATGGAGGGGGGGGGGGGGGGAGGAGTGGGAGGGAGGAGAGGGGGGGAGGCAGTGCCACTGCATTCTTAACAGAAAAGAATTGAGCCGTATCCCCCGGGCGAGAAGCAATGCATTGTGGGTATACATTATAGATGCTGCCCCTCGGATTTTGTGTCAACGCCACTTTGCTGAGGCGAGCAGTTTGCAGACGAGGATGGGGATTGGCCGTTAGAGGACACACACACCTTAAAGCTCTGAAGCTCTGAAGCTAACAGAAGAGTTTAAAGCTTTCAGGAACCCTGGAGAGGCAGCAACAGTAGAAACCAGAACCTTCATCTGAAATTAAGTTTAGCTTCCCAGATCGAACAGCAAGAACCAGAGGGAGAACCAGAGGGAGAACCAGAGGGAGAACCAGAGGGAGAACCAGAGGGAGAACCAGGGGGAGAACCAGGGGGAGAACCAGAGGGAGAACCAGGGGGAGAACCAGAGGGAGAACCAGAGGGAGAGCCAGAGGGAGAACCAGGGGGAGAACAAGGGGGAGAACGATGGGGGGAACCAGAGGGAGAACCAGAGGGAGAACCAGGGGAGAACCAGAGGGAGAACCAGAGGGAGAACCAGAGGGAGAACCAGGGGGAGAACAAGGGGGAGAACGATGG
>CM059329.1:6310896-6335896 GCA_030340685.1 Protosalanx chinensis | reverse complement strand
CGGGGTGCATTTGATTCGAGTGTGGGGGCCTCACCCTGCCAGTACACCAGCTCAGGGTGGGACACCACCCAGGCCTTCAGCACGCGGCGGAACTTGACATGACCCTGAGGTGACGACAGCAGCTCGTCATACTGATGACAACGAGGGATGTCCACCTCGATCTGGACACACACACACAGTAACACACACCCAGAAAGACAAAGAGTTTGAGAGATGAACACACTGTGTGTGTGTGTGTCGTAAGGTGTGTAAGGTGTGTGTGAGGTGAGTTCTATGTTCCCTGATGACAGAACGTTCGCCATACCTGTCGATCAGTTGGTATGGGCGTGTCCTTGTCTATGCTGTCGTATTTAGCTTGAATATCCCCCTGAAACCACCAAAAACCAGCAGTCAGTCCAGGTCAAACACATATAACCCCCCCGTTTCCTGAGTGAAGTGGTCCAGTCCTACCTCCACGCCCAGCAGAGCGGCCCACGCCAAGCCCCTGACCGGGGGGGGGATGTCCACCCGTGCCTCCTTCCACACCTGGTTCTTCTTGTAAGGGTAGGCCTTAGGATGCAGGCAGGCCCAGGGCCTGTTTCAATACTCTACACATACACCATTCCCTCCTTAACACCTTGACAGCCCTAAGGACAGCGGTCTGTGTGTGTGTGCGTGTGCGTGAGAGACAGACCTGCAGCAGCCTGTTGAAGAGGATGATGCGTGTGAGCTGGTACTCTGTGTCTCTCTCCCGGATGATGAGAGGAAGAGTCACAGCTGAGGCCTGAAGCTCACTGCTGCTGCATGACTGGGGGAGACTGGAGGGCCTGGAGGAGACAGGAGACATACTGGAGGAGACAGGAGACACACTGGAGGAGACAGGAGACACACTGGAGGAGACAGGAGACACACTGGAGGAGACACACTGGAGGAGACAGGAGACAGGAGACACACTGGAGGAGACAGGAGACACACTGGAGGAGACAGAAGACACACTGGAGGAGACAGGAGACACACTGGAGGAGACACACTGGAGGAGACAGGAGACAGGAGACACACTGGAGGAGACAGGAGACACACTGGAGGAGACAGAAGACACACTGGAGGAGACAGGAGACACACTGGAGGAGACACACTGGAGGAGACAGAAGACACACTGGAGGAGACAGGAGACACACTGGAGGAAACACACTGGAGGAGACAGAAGACACACTGGAGGAGACAGGAGACACACTGGAGGAAACACACTGGAGGAGACACACTGGAGGAGACACACTGAGACAGGAGACACACTGTAGGAGACAGGAGACACACTGTACGTGAGACACACTGTACTCAGGACACGCTGTAGGTGTCCTGAGAACCTTTTTACAGGCTTCTCTTTTACTATTACGGTCTATGGGAAAAATGCTTTCTGGGCCCCATGGGGATTTTATGTTGCAATACCACGATTGGCCACCAGGTAAATAGGCACAGCTGCTGAGAGGCAGACCTGGGGCTTGTCCCGCAGTGTCTCGGGAACGTCACACTGTTCAGCCACTCTGTCGCAAGTCTGTTGTTTTTGTTATGTTATGTTCGTTATATTGTAAATAAATAGTTAATGTTCAGTAAAATCACATTATTACTTTGCCTTGCATAGGAACACCTAATTATGTTAAATACACCACACAACGGAATTTGTATTTATTTATTCAGTAGCATGTGGCTCAGTGTAGAGGTTCTGACATGTCACTACAGGAGAAAACGGTGTTTTAGGGTCGACTATAAAAAGATATCAGGCTAGGAATTACACTTAATGTCCAGGAGCTCCTTCCATGACTCAGGTAATATCCAAATAGTATCATGTAGCAAAGAAACAGAGAAGCTGCACAACACTTATTAACAAAAGACTTGCCTGTTTGAATGTGCCGATATTGACCCTTTGCACGTGTCGTCACGCTCGTCTGAGGAACGCCCACTCTGCCATGACGGACGGCAATAGTATTCCATGTGCGCGGTAAAGGTATAGAAAGTCTCTCTTGTTAAGCCAAGTTTCATTGATTTTACCTTTTAAAATTGTGATATCATGTTGTGCGGTTGGCTGCACTCACAGGCAAGGCTGTAAACATAAATTAGCTTTTTATCGTATAGCTTTTTATCGTTTATCTACCTGCTGATGAAGACAGAAGACGGCGAGGGGTAGCAGCAATAAATTGCAAGAATTGGAAACCCTCAAAGTACGCACAGATTTGCAGTGAGCATTCTTTACAAGGTAAGTCATACATAGTTTGACATAACGCAAGTTTACATAACACAAATTTGTTTTGTTGTGTTTTTATGCGTGTCACGTCTTTAGCGATCTATTTACAGGGTGCCAACTCGGGTAGAAAAATAATTTGTGAATAAAATTGTATATTAGTGCAAGTATCACACACCTGCCTCACAGGTTATATGAATTTAGGAGAGTGTACACACAAGTGTCTGACTGGTTGGTTTGTTTTAGATATCATTTATAAAGGCATTCATTTATTTTTCCAGGAGAGAAGAGTGATGACCCCTTATCACCTGATTATGTGCCTGGTGATTGGATACCTCCCGTCTGACAGGAGTCACAATTAAAAACTGAGCCCTGAAAAGTTTGCTTGGTTACAACAATACTTTGCTTTCAAACGTTTTCAGTTTGATTATTTATGAATGTAATTATATCCTGTATGTTTTATGAAGATAACTTTATTTTTTGGTAATGTGATTGATTGAATAAGCACATGAGCAAAAAAGTCGACTTGTATTGTACATCAACAGTTTATTATTAAATAAAATAAAATATTCATGCCTGGGAGTTAAACTGGGAGTTGGTACATATCGTGGGGGGTGAATTCGGGTAAAGTTGGCGATTTGATTAAATCGGTGAATATGGACGGAGGGAGAAGGTACGGGTCAGTTCCAGTTTAAGCTATCGATCTTGACTTTTCCCAAATATCGCGCTTTGTGAACGCCTAAAAGATTATTTACTTCCACTGACAACAGAACTGAACATGCCCATGAAGAAGTCATGATTGCTGACAAAAATAATTGCGATCGCTGTAAATTTAGAGAGACTAAACTTGCAGTTTCGTAAGTTTTGTGCTCCCTGCAATGCTTCGTTCACTCACTCTTGCCGTCCAGCATGGCACACCCACGTGATCATGTGACGTAGGTGCAAAGGGTCAATAGCCTATAAAACGATAAGAACTTTAAACTTAATCTGACAAGAAGTCGTAGGCTATATCACATACGGATCATTGATAGACAAAACAGATCTGACTACCGGCATTTGGTTGATAAATGACAGCTTGTGGAGAATCCCTTATTTTTTACTTTAGATTAACCTTAATAAAAATGACTCGTTTTATCCTTACTTAAACTTAAAAAATAAACAAACAAAACGAATTAACCTCGTATAGTCTATAACCATGACTATGAAAACATAATTGCTTGATGTGTCTTATAAATCCATCATTTGATTATGTAGATTCGTCATTATCGGTCAAACTCTTCCACAAGCACTCATGAGCGCGCAGCGCGTGTCCAGAACGCGATTTGCTCGTTCTCATTGCCGCAGAGCATCATGGGGCCTCCCATCATTCCATTCCTCATACCACGGAAGTAAACCGGAAGTCAGAAAACTTGATTTAAAAATATGATTTTCGAAGTTACACACTCTTACTTCAAGTCTTTAAATTTGGTAAACAAATATTTGTACTTTAAATTGTATTTTTTTTACAAACCGTTATTTCAGATGTACTTTGGGGGCGTGTTCAATATGACTTCTTGTCAATCATGGAGAAGGCAGAAGACGAAAAGAGGTGTAATAATAACTACTTTTTATTTAGTTCCATGTCAAAGAGCACACTTCTTTAACTTGAGTAATAAAGTGTGGACAGTAGTTCAGCTTTTCCCAGTGTCTTTATAAGCATGAGTAACTTCTGCTTGTGTTGAAGATGTTTGTACTTCTGCCAGGTTTATGAGACTGACAAACACCAACATTGTGAAATATGTTTTTATTCATTCATGAATGTTTTTATTGAGGTTCAAAAAAGTGAATCGGATTAAAATAGCTTTTGAATCAAACATTACACACATTTTAATTTCTAATCACACAGAATCAGGTCAGTCCTAAAAATCCAGTTTACTTACTTATCATATTAACCCTTCACCATATTATTATTATATGAACCATATTAAAGTTCCATATATGTTTGATGTTTGCCCCGTCCTGCCACAGTACATTTCATGTTTGTGTAACTTAGAAAGGAGAATAAAATGAATTCTGGTTTTGATTCTGATTCACTTTGCATCATCTAAATGAAAATGGTATTCCAATGTTACTGTGAATGAAGTGTAGCATATTCTAACACAGCCAACTGCTTCCTAATGCCATCTAAACCCAGCACAGGTAGCACATGCAGAGTAAGGCATGAGGTCACGACCCCTGTCTAAAGGGCTACACTGTTCTCCATCTCTTCTGGATCCATGTATGTGTAGGGGACATCCAGACGTGAGTTCCTGTCTTTGACAGATTTACTGAATCTCTTCAGCTCTGCTTGGAATTCCTTCATCAGCCTGCAGGGGGCGTCCTCACTGAAATGCACTTGTGGGTATTCACCAAGATGGACCTGGACAGGAAGTGAAGAATATATCAGTTACGGATATATTTACATTTAGTCATGTAGCAGATTCTCTTATCCAGAGCGACTTACAGCAAGTACAGGGACATTCCCTGAGGCAAGTAGGGTGAAGTGCCTTGCCCAAGGACACAACGTCATGTTGACACAGCTGGGAATGAAACCGGCAACATACTGATTACCAGCCCGATTCCCTAACCACTCAGCCACCTGACCCCCTGCTGACTCCAAGACTTACAGTGTCAGAGGATGCCTGGCTCAGTAGCCACACGGTGGACACACCGTTCGCTGTGACGTTGATGTCTGGCATGGTCTGCAGGAAGGTGGACTTAGAACTCTGCCCCTTAGTGGTGGGAGGAGGGCGTTGCAGGGTGATAGGGGTGTTTGGTGGCCAACCGTCATAGTCGAACTTCAAAAGAGGAGAAACCGCTCCTTGTTATGACCAGGTTTTATGACCAGGTTGATGTTACATACTACAGTCAATCTTCAGTTCAAACTTTACTTCAAAGTTTTTAAATCTTTACCTGTCCATTGTTGACAGCAGAGTGCTGGGCGGAGCCAGAGAAGATCACCATGGTGACAAACTTGACAAGTTGCTCCACAGTCTTAAAAGAGTCAGGGATTCCTGGAAATGGAGGAGTCATGGGGGGAAAAGGGAGGAGTCATGGGGAAAAGGGAGGAGTCATGAGGAAAGGGGGAGGGGTCATTGAAAAAAGGGGAGGGGTCATTAACAAAATGGGAGGAGTCAGTGCCAAAACAATGTAGTTGAATGTTACAGAGCATGAAAGAGACATACGTATTTTCAACAAAAAATACATAATACAAAAACTTTGTAGGAAGGTGGTGGCATATATTGGTTTGAATCCTTCACATCCCCCTGATCCCCTCCCCTATTCCTACGCCAATGAAATGAGGTAATTTGGCACATCACTGATAGTTTACCTACTCTGAGTTTGACTATGTGCCCTGATCTGTGTTACCTGATCTTGCATTGGACAGGAACCCATGAACGAAGATATCCCTGATCCAGTTCTGCAACTCAGAGTCCTTCTGTACTTCATCGTCCTTCCTGTAGTAGTGACTGATCATTCCCTGGACGAACCTAAACTCACAAGCACAAAACATGGGAAGCCAAGGTCATACAATGTACTCTAATACCCCTTTATCACCAATGCATTTTGTTTGCTTGGTTACTTGGTTTGGAACCAGTGCTTAATCTTGGGTCACATTCCACAGCAACAGTGACATACACACCTGTGGATTATAGCCCACAGTAACATACATACCTGTGGATTATATCCCACAGTAACATACACTTGTGGATTATATCCCACAGTAAAATACACACCTGTGGATTATATCCCACAGTAACATACACACCTGTGGATTATATCCCACAGTAACATACACACCTGTGGATTATATCCCACAGTAACATACACACCTGTGGATTTTATCCCACAGTAACATACACACCTGTGGATTATATCCCACAGTAATATACACACCTGTGGATTATATCCCACAGTAACATACACACCTTGGGATTCTATCCCACAGTAACATACACACCTGTGGATTTTATCCCACAGTAACATACACACCTGTGGATTATATCCCACAGTAATATACACACCTGTGGATTATATCCCACAGTAACATACACACTTTGGGATTCTATCCCACAGTAATATACACACCTGTGGATTATATCCCACACTTTGCAGCCATCATCCCTGTAGTAATAGTTGGGGATGGATTCCAGACCTCTTGCAGTTATGTCCTCCGGCAGACAGAGGGAGCTGTAGGTCAGAGAGGACGTCGCTCTCTGCAAGATAGTGAACGTTGCCTTTCCACCCGACGCTGCAAACTAAAATGAAAATCCAAATAAATTGATTGTTTTTATTTCATAAAAATCTAACATTGGTTCAAATCATTGGAATATGTCTTCATATGGTTGCATTGTGTACAGTTCTTGTACAGTACAATGTTCTTGCCTGAGTGAAAACTCCTTTTTCTGATATCAGCAAATCTCTGGCCAAGGCGTTGATTTGAAGAGTGTAGCGAGTATGCGGAATAAGTAGCTGAAATAACAAATCATTTAATAAATATTAAAAAACTGTTGGAGATATTGTTTGATATATGTCAAATATATCAAATGTTTCATGTAACAATGATCACAATATGGAGGCCGTTTCTCCTGAGCCGCTGACCTTGTGGAGGGGGTGTATCCTGGGAAGGTTGCGCAGCAAGGCCACAGTGAACACCTCGCACAGCAGGTGGGTACGCAACAGGTGGGAGTTCAGCTGATGCGCTGTGAAGTCAGCGCTCCTCACGAAGAGCTTGGCCGTCAGCCAATCATATTCTGAGTCGGTGGGGAAGAAGATGGGGTTATCCTCTGCTGGCTTCTGCTTCAACTGTGGAAAGGAGAGACCAGAGGACAGAGTCAAACTGGAGAGGAGAGAGACCAGAGGTCAGGGTCAAACTGGAGAGAGGAGAGACCAGAGGTCAGGGTCAAACTGGAGAGGAGAGAGACCAGAGGTCAGGGTCAAACTGGAGAGAGGAGAGACCAGAGGTCAGGGTCAAACTGGAGAGAGGAGAGACCAGAGGACAGGGTCAAACTGGAGAGAGGAGAGACCAGAGGTCAGGGTCAAACTGGAGAGAGGAGAGACCAGAGGTCAGGGTCAAACTGGAGAGGAGAGACCAGAGGTCAGGGTCAAACTGGAGAGGAGAGACTAAAGGTCAGGGTCATATTGGAGAGGAGAGACCAGAGGTCAGGGTCAAACTGGAGAGAGGAGAGAGACCAGAGGTCAGGGTCAAACTGGAGAGAGGAGAGAGACCAGAGGTCAGGGTCAAACTGGAGAGAGGAGAGACCAGAGGTCAGGGTCAAACTGGAGAGGAGAGACCAGAGGTCAGGGTCAAACTGGAGAGAGGAGAGACCAGAGGTCAGGGTCAAACTGGAGAGAGGAGAGACCAGAGGTCAGGGTCAAACTGGAGAGAGGAGAGACCAGAGGTCAGAGTCAAACTGGAGAGAGGAGAGACCAGAGGTCAGAGTCAAACTGGAGAGAGGAGAGACCAGAGGTCAGGGTCAAACTGGAGAGAGGAGAGACCAGAGGACAGGGTCAAACTGGAGAGAGGAGAGACCAGAGGTCAGGGTCAAACTGGAGAGAGGAGAGACCAGAGGTCAGGGTCAAACTGGAGAGGAGAGAGACCAGAGGTCAGGGTCAAACTGGAGAGGAGAGAGACCAGAGGTCAGGGTCAAACTGGAGAGAGGAGAGACCAGAGGTCAGGGTCAAACTGGAGAGGAGAGAGACCAGAGGTCAGGGTCAAACTGGAGAGAGGAGAGACCAGAGGTCAGGGTCAAACTGGAGAGAGGAGAGACCAGAGGACAGGGTCAAACTGGAGAGAGGAGAGACCAGAGGTCAGGGTCAAACTGGAGAGAGGAGAGACCAGAGGTCAGGGTCAAACTGGAGAGGAGAGACCAGAGGTCAGGGTCAAACTGGAGAGGAGAGACTAAAGGTCAGGGTCATATTGGAGAGGAGAGACCAGAGGTCAGGGTCAAACTGGAGAGAGGAGAGAGACCAGAGGTCAGGGTCAAACTGGAGAGAGGAGAGAGACCAGAGGTCAGGGTCAAACTGGAGAGAGGAGAGACCAGAGGACAGGGTCAAACTGGAGAGAGGAGAGACCAGAGGTCAGGGTCAAACTGGAGAGAGGAGAGACCAGAGGTCAGGGTCAAACTGGAGAGAGGAGAGACCAGAGGTCAGGGTCAAACTGGAGAGGAGAGACCAGAGGTCAGGGTCAAACTGGAGAGAGGAGAGACCAGAGGTCAGGGTCAAACTGGAGAGAGGAGAGACCAGAGGTCAGGGTCAAACTGGAGAGAGGAGAGAGACCAGAGGTCAGGGTCAAACTGGAGAGAGGAGAGAGACCAGAGGTCAGGGTCAAACTGGAGAGAGGAGAGACCAGAGGACAGGGTCAAACTGGAGAGAGGAGAGACCAGAGGTCAGGGTCAAACTGGAGAGAGGAGAGACCAGAGGTCAGGGTCAAACTGGAGAGAGGAGAGACCAGAGGTCAGGGTCAAACTGGAGAGGAGAGACCAGAGGTCAGGGTCAAACTGGAGAGAGGAGAGACCAGAGGTCAGGGTCAAACTGGAGAGAGGAGAGACCAGAGGTCAGGGTCAAACTGGAGAGAGGAGAGACCAGAGGTCAGAGTCAAACTGGAGAGAGGAGAGACCAGAGGTCAGAGTCAAACTGGAGAGAGGAGAGACCAGAGGTCAGGGTCAAACTGGAGAGAGGAGAGACCAGAGGTCAGGGTCAAACTGGAGAGAGGAGAGACCAGAGGACAGGGTCAAACTGGAGAGAGGAGAGACCAGAGGTCAGGGTCAAACTGGAGAGAGGAGAGACCAGAGGTCAGGGTCAAACTGGAGAGGAGAGACCAGAGGTCAGGGTCAAACTGGAGAGGAGAGACTAAAGGTCAGGGTCATATTGGAGAGGAGAGACCAGAGGTCAGGGTCAAACTGGAGAGAGGAGAGAGACCAGAGGTCAGGGTCAAACTGGAGAGAGGAGAGAGACCAGAGGTCAGGGTCAAACTGGAGAGAGGAGAGACCAGAGGTCAGGGTCAAACTGGAGAGGAGAGACCAGAGGTCAGGGTCAAACTGGAGAGAGGAGAGACCAGAGGTCAGGGTCAAACTGGAGAGAGGAGAGACCAGAGGTCAGGGTCAAACTGGAGAGAGGAGAGACCAGAGGTCAGAGTCAAACTGGAGAGAGGAGAGACCAGAGGTCAGAGTCAAACTGGAGAGAGGAGAGACCAGAGGTCAGGGTCAAACTGGAGAGAGGAGAGACCAGAGGACAGGGTCAAACTGGAGAGAGGAGAGACCAGAGGTCAGGGTCAAACTGGAGAGAGGAGAGACCAGAGGTCAGGGTCAAACTGGAGAGGAGAGAGACCAGAGGTCAGGGTCAAACTGGAGAGGAGAGAGACCAGAGGTCAGGGTCAAACTGGAGAGAGGAGAGACCAGAGGTCAGGGTCAAACTGGAGAGGAGAGAGACCAGAGGTCAGGGTCAAACTGGAGAGAGGAGAGACCAGAGGTCAGGGTCAAACTGGAGAGAGGAGAGACCAGAGGACAGGGTCAAACTGGAGAGAGGAGAGACCAGAGGTCAGGGTCAAACTGGAGAGAGGAGAGACCAGAGGTCAGGGTCAAACTGGAGAGGAGAGACCAGAGGTCAGGGTCAAACTGGAGAGGAGAGACTAAAGGTCAGGGTCATATTGGAGAGGAGAGACCAGAGGTCAGGGTCAAACTGGAGAGAGGAGAGAGACCAGAGGTCAGGGTCAAACTGGAGAGAGGAGAGAGACCAGAGGTCAGGGTCAAACTGGAGAGAGGAGAGACCAGAGGACAGGGTCAAACTGGAGAGAGGAGAGACCAGAGGTCAGGGTCAAACTGGAGAGAGGAGAGACCAGAGGTCAGGGTCAAACTGGAGAGAGGAGAGACCAGAGGTCAGGGTCAAACTGGAGAGGAGAGACCAGAGGTCAGGGTCAAACTGGAGAGAGGAGAGACCAGAGGTCAGGGTCAAACTGGAGAGAGGAGAGACCAGAGGTCAGGGTCAAACTGGAGAGAGGAGAGACCAGAGGTCAGAGTCAAACTGGAGAGAGGAGAGACCAGAGGTCAGAGTCAAACTGGAGAGAGGAGAGACCAGAGGTCAGGGTCAAACTGGAGAGAGGAGAGACCAGAGGACAGGGTCAAACTGGAGAGAGGAGAGACCAGAGGTCAGGGTCAAACTGGAGAGAGGAGAGACCAGAGGTCAGGGTCAAACTGGAGAGGAGAGAGACCAGAGGTCAGGGTCAAACTGGAGAGAGGAGAGACCAGAGGTCAGGGTCAAACTGGAGAGAGGAGAGACCAGAGGTCAGGGTCAAACTGGAGAGAGGAGAGACCAGAGGACAGGGTCAAACTGGAGAGAGGAGAGACCAGAGGTCAGGGTCAAACTGGAGAGAGGAGAGACCAGAGGTCAGGGTCAAACTGGAGAGGAGAGAGACCAGAGGTCAGGGTCAAACTGGAGAGAGGAGAGACCAGAGGTCAGGGTCAAACTGGAGAGAGGAGAGACCAGAGGTCAGGGACAAACTGGACAAACTGTTTAACCTGATGTCTTGAACTTGATGTCTTGAACTTGATGTCTTGGACTTGGTATACTCAGTATTATCAGTGTACCTGGATGGCAACAGGTATCAGTCTGTTGTCTGAGGTGTTCTGGAGCAGGACAAGAGGAGCTGCAAGGTACTGCTGTTTTCTATTGATAACGTTTGCAGTCACTCCATCCAGCATATTGTAGTCCACCAGGTAGATATTCCCCTTCTGTTTGAAAGAGAGCAAAACTGATCTCAACAACATATTTGGGGGACTCTTGATTTTAGTTTTCTCCAAAGGTCCAAAGAATGTTTTTCTGTTATGTAACCTTCAAGATGGATGTACAGTACCTTGATTTCATCAGTTAGGTTATTCGCTCCGCGCAGGGAAGCCCTGACCATGTCATCATTGACGGGGAAATTCTCCGGCAGCTGAGAACACCTTTGGATGAGTATGGGGTTGAGTCCATTCAGGAACTGGTAGCCAAAAAAATCGTCATTCTTCCAGTGTTCCTGAACATAGTCTGTTGGGTTACAAAATATCGTGTAATAAAATATGTCAAATGTTGGATTTACTTGAATGTTTGCCATGACATGACTTCACCATGTGCTGTTGAATTCAGAAGCACAGTTTGGCATCTCGAGCTTCTGATGAAAAATTGAATTTCACTATTTCCTGACAAATATTATTTTTTCATGTGTCCCTTAAACTAGGTGTTCAAAATACAATGAACCAAAAAATCGACAATCTGAAGTATAAAAAGAAGATAAAATGGAATAAAAAAAAATAGCATAAAAGATATATACTACGGGTGGGAAGTATATGTACACATATGTCCACTGTCTTACTTGGAGTGAACATTAAGCAGACATCCTTTTAAGCAGACCAACCTGACATTGTGGTTCTGTGAAAGCTGAAAGCATTGCGGATTTCGTCAATACTTTTAAATGGTTCCTCCACGTTTGGATTCTTGAGCATCTTCAAAAAGTTCACTGCCTTGCTGCATTACACAAACAATACACAATTTATCGGATCATTTTCAAAACAGAAATCAATTTGGATTCAGTGAGGATATTTTTTAAATCGGACCCAAGTCAATGAAAAGCTTTGTTAGTATATTGTTTAGACATACAGCACAGACCCCCCCAAAATATTTAAGAAACTCACTCTAGAACAGCTTTTAAGACGAATTCTTTTGCCTTGGTGAAGGCGAACTGGACCTCCATGGGCAGAGTTATAGCATTGTCAGATTTCATGCAGTAAGGTAGACCTTCTTTATGCTCAGTCCATCTGAAGAATAGCACAGAATGAAATGTTACAACATGCTATGACACAATCTGGATCAATTTATGTGTTCATATTGGTTTAGAGATTGAACGACCTCTTAGGTTATCCTCTGAAATCTGTACCCCTGATGACCTCACCTGTAGTCCCTGACCCTTGACCCCTATGACCTCACCTGTAGTCCCTGACCCCTGATGACCTCACCTGTTGTCCCTGACCCTTGACCCCTATGACATCACCTGTAGTCCCTGACCCTTGATGACCTCACCTGTAGTCCCTGACCTCTGACCCCTACGACCTCACCTGTAGTCCCTGACCCCTGACCTCTATGACCTCACCTGTAGTCCCTGACCTCTGAACCCTATGACCTCACCTGTAGTCCCTGACCCCTGACCTCTATGACCTCACCTGTAGTTCTGGGCTCTTTCCTCAAGCTCTTCCTTCCTGCTGGACCTGCAGCGAGGATCAGTGTCATCAAACACTCTTTTAGCTGTTATGTAGAAAATAAAATACATTTTAGTTCACTTCCAGGTTCCTTTAGTCATGTGTGGAATGTGTGTGTGGTGTGTAACCCATCTGACCTTTGCCCTCTCTGAATTTTTGGACCTTATTGTCTGAGAACCACATGTAGCAGGGGAAAAGGGCCTCTTCATCTTCTGGGAGCTTTCTCACTATGACTTTGTCACAGAACCAGTCGTCATCCGAAACAAAATGCTGCTTGTCGAGTTCCACCATCACCAGCTCACCCAGGGAAGAAGGGCAGTCGATGGAGAAAGAATACTGGATAACAAGAGAAAAGGCGTCAGGTGGCTGAGAGGTTAAGGCGTTGGGCTAGTGACACGTACAGCGACATTCCCCCTGAGGCAAGTAGGGTGAAGTGCGAGTAGGTTGATCCGGGTCGATCGTTCACTTTACCTCTTGTGTAGAAAATCCATATAAAGTACTGGCCCTCACACGGCCGCTCTCTCCCTCAGTCCCCACCAGCTTGATGTAAACTCTGTTGTGCGTTCCAGCAAGCGCCAAGTCCCCCGTACACACAGTCACATAGTAAGACACCTTGGTCCTTCTGTCAAAATTACAGTTGCAGGAAAAAAAATAAGAGATTTTAAAAAGGAATTATGATAGAAACTGGTTAATTTATTTAGGGTTAGTACCCCATCTGAAACGTACCTCTTGAAGTTAAACTGGGTCTTGCAGAGCAAAGTTTTCTCAACTATGCCCTTATATAGGGTTGGTACCACTTCCGTTGTCGCGGGTTCAGAATCGCTTAACGTCTGATAAGCGCTTAAGGGGACCATCCTGTACCGTAGACAGGCAGAGTCCATATCCGTCTTTAAGTCGGCTCTAAAGACTTATCTTTTTACCTTAGCTTTTGAGTGATGTGTTGATGTGATGTCGTGTTGATGTACTGCACTTTGGTCAACCGTGTTGTTTTAAAGTGCAATATAAACAAAGTTGGATTGGATTGGATAGAACATTTGTTTCACTACCCTTTAATACATCTGCAAAGGTGTGAAACCTCCAGAAAAAGAGGGAGAGGGAGGGTGAGACAGAGAGGAGAGTGATAGAGGAGGGAAAGGGGGCCCACACCTGAGCCCTGACCCCCATGACCTCACCTGCAGGGCAGGACCACTGATTGGACTGTTGCCTTAAGCTCCTCTTGTTCCTCCTTCTCATCAAACTGTGTTTTAGCTGTATAAACAAGATAATATCCTTATATATATATTTTCTTACCGCCAGATCCTCTACTCATTTTTACAATGTGTGTGTGGGTAGCGCGCTGACCTTTCTTGTCTTTGAAGTAGGCGACACTGCTGGATGAAATCATCTCTGTGAAGGGGAAAAGGACCTCGTCATTCTCAGGGGTCTTCACTCTGATTTCAGCACTGAACCAGATGTCCTGCAGTTCTGATGTCCCAAAGTCCTGCAGTTCAACCGCCACCAGCTCACCGAGGGAGGTGGGGAACTGAATGATGACAGTACATGTCTGAGAGAGAGAAAGAGGGAGAGAAAGTGACGGAAGAAGAGAGAGAGAGAGAGAGAGAGGGAGAGAGTGAGGGAGAGACAGAGGGAGAGAAAGAGAGGGAAGGAGAGAGAGAAAGAGAGGGAGAGAGAGAGGGAGAGAAAGAGAGGGAGAGAGAGAGTGATGGAGAGACAGAGGGAGAGAGGGACACAGAGAGAGAGAGAGAGAGAGGGAGAGACAGAGAGGGAGGGACAGAGAGGGAGGGAGAGAGAGAGAGAGAGAGAGAGAGAGAGGGAGAGAGGGAGAACAAATTTGAAAGTGTGAAAGGAGAGGAATGAGAAAATGTCTGTCTCCGGGAAGATTTTTTTTTTTACATAGGTGTACATGTACATATACTGTACATACATACATACATACATGCACATATATATGGGGGACAACTTGTGTAGGTTCAGTTCTCTAAGTGGAATTGTTGGATTACCTCGCCTGTTTGGCGTTTTGGAATCAGTGTCAACTGACTCTCTCCTTTCATCCCCACCAGTCTGACAAAGACTGAATCAGATGATTCACATCCTGAAAGCTTCACGCTCACCGTGTATGAAAACATGGTCTATCTGAAACACAAGTGTTAGAAATGTGCAGTTTGTCTGTGTTAAGGGCAGAGGAAGTTGTCTGCTTTGAACAATCTAAATTGAACACGTTTTTTTAATTATTATTATTTGAATTGTACTTGATGGAAGTTCATCTCCTGAAATTTTTTCTCAATTGCTTAGACTCATTTTACCAAACAGAAATTATATTCTTAAAACAACAACATGCAAACCTTCAAACCTCACTAGGCACTTACATCACACTGAAACTTGATTTGAGTTAATTGCGGATGCTCTGGCAAACAGTTGGTACAATTGTCAGCAGTTTGAAAAGCAAACTAATTGCACTATTACCTCTTCTCAGTGTAACAGTGTCTGTATGCAGAAACGAGCTGTCAAAAAAGTCATTATTAGTATAACATAATTAGTTATTAACAGATTTGATATTATTTACAATTTAGTTTTGTCTCAGATAAAATATTAAATAACATATATATATATATATAAATATTACTGTAAAGTAAGTCTTGTTTTTATTTGGAAATAAGTATTGGAATATTCCACCCCCCTCACCTGTAGTAGAGCTGCTGCTGTTCAGGTGACTTGGCTTCTGTGAAACCTGAATTTGAAGAGTGCTCCTTTTATACATATACAGAGGGGCCACCTCCAGACTCCATGAAAGGGGCCACCTCCAGAGTCCATGGTAGGGGCACACCTCCAGAGTCCATGGTAGGGGCACACCTCCAGAGTCCATGGTAGGGGCACACCTCCAGAGTCCATGGTAGGGGCACACCTCCAGAGTCCATGGTAGGGGCACACCTCCAGAGTCCATGGAAGGGGCACACCTCCAGAGTCCATGATAGGGGCACACCTCCAGATTCCATGGAAGGGGCCACCTCCAGAGTCCATGGTAGGGGCACACCTCCAGAGTCCATGGTTGGGGCACACTGATTGTAAACTGATTGTGAAAAAGGAAGTTGTGTGAATATTGCAAGGCAGGACAAAATATATGACCAATCTGGGCTGGATGGTTTAAGAGTGAGCAATTACTACAGTACCAAAGAAACGAGGAAACAAGCTAATGGATAACTTTAAGACTACAGGGGTACGACTGACTGGAACTCTGATAGATGTGTATTTATTGAGCTGCAAAACAGCTCATGTCAAAAGCCTAAGTGACAGCATAAACAGTGCATAATAAGGATAATAAGGATCATCTTATTTACTGACTAGTCCCCACCAATATTTTAAAATCACAACATTTACCCCACCAATATCTTATCGAACTCCTTTGTCCTGCTAAGCAAAAGGTTAAGACTGTTTGCTTGTACTTTACAGCATTCAGAGGTGATTCAGACTGGAGTTAATGTTTTCAAGCAGTAAAGCGTGCTGCACAATCCTACTGTAAATAAAGGCGCTGGCTTTCAAGTGAAATTTCAGCAATGACCTCCCCAGGGGACCAATAAAGGATTTTCTTATCTGAATGGGAAGGGGAGTCAGGTGGCTCAGCAGTTAAGGCGTTGACCTCATGATCAGAAGGTTGTAAGTTTGATTCCCGACTGTTGCTATGTGAGCTATGTTCTAGATCAGTGTTTCCCAACAGGGGCGGTAGCGCCCCCCAGGGGGCGTTCAGAGAACGTTGGGGGGCGCTGGGAACAATATTTTTAAAAGGGGGGCGTTGAGGTGCGGTTGGGGGGCGTTTGTCTGTGTCTGTTTTTTAATGCCAGTTTTTTTATGGCAGTTTTTTAATGCCAGTTTTGTAAACTGTGGCCTCGGATTCATAATAATATGCACCTGATAGGTTAGATCAGTTAGATCAGCGATACTCATTGCGCGTCTCGCGAGCCACATGCGGCTCGTCAAGCTTTAATTGGTGGCTCGCACTGGCATACTAGCTTATAACAATATGGTAACACAGCCCAATTTTTTTTTCAAATGTGCTACATAAACATGCAGTGAACACAAGCGCAAAAATCTGCATAATACTTAAGAAGTAATAACTATAAATTAAGTCATTTTCTGCGGTCTCGCGTGAATACGGCCAGCCTGCCAACCCGCGCGCTGTTACGCACCAAGCGAGGATTGAAGACCGACATAAGATGGAGCAAGCCAGTGGACAACCTCCACTGCAGAGCGTTAAACAGAGGCATCTTTTGAGATGGCTTGGATTTTGGCGCGGGCCAAAACACCGTTCTCAGACTCATAAATAGTAAAAGACTGCTTTTTGTATTACATTTTATACATACTACAATGTATATTGTGTGTTGTATTGTTTTAGTGCTGTGATTTTTTTTATACTTGTGTACATAATACATAAGAATAAAACACATAAGTTTGTTTTCAAACAGTTGTTTTAAAATGTATTTATAATAATAATTGTATATATTGTTAGAAGAAAAAGTTGTTGGGGGGGGGGGGGGAAATGGAGAGGGGGGCACTGGCCTAAAAGGCCTGTTCTAGATGTTTCCCTGCTCTGGCACACCTGATTCTAATGAACTGGTCATTCTGAAGCTCTGTGGAGGCGTGCTGGAGATGTCAGGACAGCGGCCCTCCAGGACTGCAGTCTGACACCCCTGACTTGTAACTGACTCCTCTGCCAGGGGCAGAACAAGAACCAGAGCAAGTATTAGTTCTGCAGTTGGGTTGATGTCCCTTAAAATATTAAGTATTCTGACTAGGGACAACTTCACCAAAGGACCTTTGAAAAAAGACCAGAAGCCGTATACAATTACAAAAAACTGTTTACTGTACACTACATGTACAGTAGTCCAGAATACGTTTCACAACAATGATTAAAGCTGGGTATTCAACAAACACCAGTATTGTGTTGACAGACAGAAACACAGCAGAGTTACTGTACTGTAGCAGAGTCTCCACGACCATCCCCTTGTCAGTGAGACACACTGACGAAACCAGGGTTATGGATTTCCAAACCAGTGCTGAAAGGCCAGGCAGGCCATGGAGTAACTGGTTCACAAGTCTGAACAGAGGATTTATCCCAAAACAGACATTTAATGGATTACAAACATCTCACAAAGACAATACTGCTTATTGGACACTAAAAGGATTGGAACTGTGTGAACTTCTCTTTAAATGTTGTGTTTGATGTAATGTGTTTTAATGTAACTTCCTTCCCCTTTGTTGCAAATAACTCATTCTTGGTACCTAGATGATCGGGCAAAACTAACAATGACATATCTGAATGTTACAATTGTTAGTTATGGAAGTCAAGAGCTCCCACTGACATTGGAAAGATACCCACTCCAGAGACCCTTTTCACAACTACATGCCAATCCCAGCATGGGACCATCTTCAGATAAGGGAGCCCAAACCCCCCTTCTTTTACCTAGTATAAAAGCTCAAACCTAGAATTATTCCCCCTCTTTCATCCGGATCATTCTGAGGATAGCAACCTTTGAATTTACCTGGTATATTGAGCAACCAACGCTCTTTCATCCGGATGATTCTGAGGAACAACCTTGGAGTGATCTTTATTATGAGCAAACAACCATTCAACTGTACCAAGGACCATAACGGAAGTTTAGATTAGATTAGATGAACCTTTATTTGTCCTCCAGGAGGTGGAAATTGCAGTTCACAACAGCAGCAGGGTAAAGTACAGCACACAGAGTTGCAGGGTAATATACATAATGACAATAACATAACAATAGCAATAACAATGGCAATAGCAATAGGCGGGCACGATAAGGTCAGATATCTTAAAAAAAATAAGAAAATAAGTAAGTAACACCTTCTTTTATTTCTTGGACACCACAAGGAAGATCAACTCTACCTTTCTTCAACGGACAAAGTAGCTGTGACTGGCTAATTTCTTACGCGTAGACATTGGCAGTGTGGTGAAATGACTTGATTTAAGTTTAGTCCTCCTGTCGTTAGCATATCTTAGCATAACTGTCCTTTGCCTCCTAATGCCAATACTTGCTCTCCTCTCTCCTTGTCTTCCCCCGTCAGTTTTCCATTTGCTTTAAATAAACCTTTTTGTATACAATTCTCGGTCATCGGATCTGCACTAATTCTAAGGAACTACATGACTTCAGGTTATGAGACTGATCAAGAGGCTATTATTTGTTCATTAATCCATAAGGTTTTCCTCAATTCCTTTCCAAAAATAGAGGTGGTGCCTTGTTTATTCGATAATTCAACAAGATATGAGATACCCCACCTTCGATTTATTTACCATTTTAGCTCCACGCTACAGTACACATGGAGTTAGTTCCACCTACAGTGAATCCACATCGATACACATCTCCTATTTACTGTTGTTCTTCCAAACATCTTCTGGACTTACAAAGTCAGCAGAAGTCAAATCCATGTTGAGTGTGAGAGTGTGTGAGTGTGTGAGTGTGTGCGTGTGTGAGTGTGTGAGTGTGTGAGTGTGTGAGTGTGTGAGTGTGTGTGTGAGTGTCAGATCTGAGGTGAAGGAACTGTCAGTAGACCGGTAGGTTTCATCTTGTTGATGCCGCCGTCCAGAACACACACCCTCGGAAAGTTCACCTGCACCAGGTGAGTAGCAAACTGGAGGAGAGGAGGAGGAGAGGGAGGGGGAGGAGAGGGAGGAGGAGAGGGAGAGAGAGGAGAGGGAGAGGGAGGAGGAGAGGGAGAGGGAGGAGAGGAGGAGGAGAGGGAGGGGAGGAGAGGGAGGGGGAGGAGAGGAGGAGGAGAGAGAGGGAGGAGAGGAGGAGGAGAGGGAGGGGAGGAGAGGGAGGGTGAGGAGAGGAGGAGGAGAGGGAGGGGGAGGAGAGGAGGAGGAGGAGAGGGAAGGGGAGGAGAGGAGGAGGAGAGGGAGAGAGAGGAGAGGGAGAGGGAGGAGGAGAGGGAGGAGGAGAGGGAGAGGGAGGAGGAGAGGGAGAGGGAGGAGAGGAGGAGGAGAGGGAGGGGAGGAGAGGGAGGGGGAGGAGAGGAGGAGGAGAGGGAGGGAGGGGGAAAGAGAGGGAGGGAATGAGGGGGGGAGGGAGATCAGACAGATTATCATCAATCATAAAATCATGAAACATCCATCATGCATATTCAGTGTAATTACTACAACAAAACAAACACAAATCAACAAAACAAACACAAATCAACAAAACAAACACAAATCAACAAAACAAACACAAATCAACAAAACAAACACAAAAATAAAAATATAAAATTGTTTGAACGATTTTGTTAAACTTGAGTCATCCCAGGTGATTTCATCAAAGATTAGAGATGACAGCAGTCTTGTTTTCATGCCTGAGATCGATCATCTTTTTGTGTCTAGTTCTATCATTCAGGTCTAGGACAAATAGACTCAGCTGAAGCCCTATAAATCGGATTCATGGTATATATCTATCACTTGTGCCTGTAGATCACAATCACACACTCACACTATCAGACACACACACAAATGCGCACGCACAAACGCATACACATTTTTTTGTTGTTGAGGAAATTGATTCCTTGCCTGTTCTGGTGGGATTATCCTCTTAATATTTCATAAAGAGAGAAAAACAGAGAGCGAGAGGGAGAGAAGAAAGCAGTAAAGAGAGAGAGAGGGGGGAAGGGGTAGAGGGAGAGAGAAAGAGAGGGGGAGAGAGGAAAAGAGAGGGGGAGAGAGAGGAAAAGAGAGAGAGAGGGGGAGGGGGAGAGGGGTAGAGGGAGAGAGACGGAGAGTGAAAGAGAGGGGGAGAGGCAGAGAGAAGGAAGCAGTGTTTCCAAGCCTGTGATCTGTCTGACTCGGTCAGTTCTCTGTTAAGCTCTTGGACAGGGAGATCTTTTCTTGAAAGTCAAATCCATTCAGAGGGCTTCAGGTAAACACCTCCATTGATCTCTGAAAGGTCTGCTATTCTACATCCTGCAGGTCTGTCTGCCATTCACCTTCCTGCTCAGGCCTGGGGGGGTGCAGACAGGGGGGAAGAGGGAGGGGGAGGAAGACGGAGAAAGAGGGAGGGAGGGAGAAGGAGAGGGAGAAACAGGGAGGGAGGGAGGGAGGGGGGAGATGGTGATGGTTGCCTGGAGGGAGCAGATATGGAGGGGATGCAAGGCGCACACACACACACACGTTACTTACTTACTTAAACACACACATACGTTACTTTCTTACACACACGCACATGTGCACGTAACTTACACACACACGCGCACGTTACTTACACACACACGTTACTTACTTACACAAACACACACACGCACATTACTTATTTACACACACACACACACAAACAAACACACACACGTTACACAAACACACACACGCATTTTCTTTATGACAAGAGCCAACCACTGGGACTGGCCCACGATGCTCCACAGCACACATGAAGGCAAAACAGCCCTTTTAGTCACATCCAGCACAGAGCTCTCCTATCCAGTGGATGACTAGCCAATAGGCAGAATCCAACAACTATCCCACCATCCCCCCCCCCCCCTTCGATCCCTGTTCGATCCCCTGACCAAAGTGTGTGTGTGTATCTGTGTGTACCTAAGTGTGTGTGTGTGTGTGTCCTCACCGCGGTGGCGTAGTTCATGTTGTGGCTGATGACCACAATGACTCGTCCCCGGTAGCCTTGCAGGGCGGGGGGTCCGGGGGGGAGGCCGGGGGAGCTGCTGGCTCCCCACTGGGTCCAGGGACGTAGGGGATGTTGATGCTTCCAGAAATGTGGCCCCTGCCAAAGCTGAGTCACTGAGGTTAAGGAGAGAAACACACACACACACAGCTGGGATGAACCACACACACACCCAGACACACACACCCAGCTGGGATGAACCACACACACTAAAACCCTGCTCCAGTTCACTGTCCTGTATGTTCTAGATGTTTCCCTGGTCCTCAGGAAACAATCCTGTCCTGTATGTTCTAGATGTTTCCCTGGTCCTCAAAGACACTCCTGTCCTGCATGTTCTAGATGTTTCCCTGGTCCTCAAAGACACTCCTGTCCTGCATGTTCTAGATGTTTCCCTGGTCCTCAGGGACACTCCTGTCCTGCATGTTCTAGATGTTTCCCTGGTCCTCAGGAAACAATCCTGTCCTGTATGTTCTAGACGTTTCCCTGGTCCTCAGGGACACTCCTGTCCTGCATGTTCTAGATGTTTCCCTGGTCCAACACACCCGAGTCAGAGTAATGCTTGTTTCTATGCTTCCACAGAAGAGCTTGATCATTGTATTCATTTCATTCCGTCATCAATTCTTTTCATTCTCTCGCTCGCTCTCTCATCCTTCACCTCCACTCACAGCGTCCATCCTTCTCTCTGTGCTGATTACACATCCTCATCTGATGTTTGAGAGCTGGGAGATACGATCACTGATTAAGACACAGCTACGGAATGTATTTCTCTTTGGTCCCAGTGCCTCTCCCTCCTCTTTTTTCCCTCCTCTCCCTCCTCTCCCTCTCCCTCCTTCTCTCCCACTCCCTATCCCTCACTCCCTCCCCATCTTTCTCTCCTCTAGATAGAGCACAGCTCCTACCATGCTGTTCCACCAGATCACCCTAATCATTCCTGTCATTGTTCTCACACCACACGCTGTAATAACTAAAGAGGTGAAGCTTTTTGCTATGTGTGTTGCTGTCTGTGTGTTGCTGTGTGTGTGTTGCTGTGTGTGTGTGTTGCTGTGTGTGTGTTGCTGTGTGTGTGTGTTGCTGTGTGTGTGTGTTGCTGTGTGTGTGTTGCTGTGTGTGTGTGTTGCTGTGTGTGTGTTGCTGTGTGTGTGTGTTGCTGTGTGTGTTGCTGTGTGTGTGTTGCTGTGTGTGTGTGTGTTGTTGCGTGTGTGTGTGTGTTGCTGTGTGTGTGTTGCTGCGTGTGTGTGTGTTGCTGTGTGTGTGTGTTGCTGTGTGTGTGTGTGTATGAACGGAGGGAGAGAAGGATGGAAGGGATGAGGAAAATATAAGAAAGATACTAGAGCTCTGAAATGCTGGGGAGCCAGTGGAATGGAAACCATATGATAGACGAAAAAGAGAGGAGAGAGGTAGAGGAGGGGAGAGAGGGGGGAGGGAGAGAGAGGAGGGAGGGAGGAGAGATGACAGAGAGAAACCGAATGATCTTGGTATAATTGAATAATCCTTCTTCACGCAGACGGCATGAGAGTGAAAGGAAATGCTTCCATGGAGAGCGTCCTGTGACGTTACTGCTGCATATTTCAAGCTGAGAGGCAGCAGAAGCAGTTACTGCTGTTGTGTAACTCATTTCGTGGAAGAGTTTGAAGCCCTTGTGTGTGTGTGTGTGTGTATGTGTGTGTGTCTGCTCTGATCATCTCCACATTGCAGATATGAACTTTCACTGCATGGATGCTGGACACACACATCTAGTTTGGAAGGTAAAGGCTTAAACTCTGCTATTTACCTAAAAGATTAGAGCAAACGTCACATTTTATGTATGTCAGGTGACTTTACCACACCCAATTGATAATCCATTGTTTGTGATCAGTGACACTCAAAGAAAAAGGTTACCCCTTGATCACAATGCATAAAGGTCAAGGGTTGCCAGATTGGTCAGATTACCCCCCCCCCCCCCATCGGGATCCCCCATTTGTGTTTGTGGGTTATCCTAAGAAGCCTAAAGAATTCAACGGATTTAGAAAAGAGGAAAGGTTAACAGACTTAAGTTTGGTTCCAACAGATCCCTCATCCTTCGGTTAGTGAAGTTCTAGAACATTCTGCCGACGTAGAACGCCAGCTGGTGTCATTGTCAGTTCTGAAGCAGCTTGTTACAGGGGGACATCCACAGGTGAACACATCCATAACACACACACACACATCCATAACACACGCACACACACACAGAATAACACATGGCATTGTCATGGATACTCGTCGGCGCTGCGGATGTCCACAGCGAGGATTTTGGGCCTGCTGGTTCGGCTCCTCTTGGAAGCTCCGCCCAGCGCCAGATCACAGAGCTCGATCAGATCCTCCGCTGAGATCCTGGGAGAGAGTTCAGCCTTCAGCTGGGCCAGGTCCAGAGGGTCCCGGGACTGGGGGGGGGGGTTAGATGTGTGAAGGAGACAGATATTGCCATATAGATCAAGCAGTCACATCATTAACTCTACAGAGCTGTCACGCATCATTGGGAAGCACTGGGGTATGAAGACAAGCACTGAGAAAGGAGGGGGAGAGAGGGAGGGGGAGAGAGGGAGGGGGAGAGGGGGAGGACAGAATTGACTCCTTCAGTGGCTTGTTAGCGAATTAGTTGTGTGTGAGAGAGAAAGAGGGGGAGAGAGCGAGACGAAGAGGGAGAGAAAGGGAGAGAGGGAGAGAGACAACCAACACACCCCTCCATGACTAACACACGGCTCCCTGTGTAGCTTGTGACTCTCAGGGTGTTGAAGTCTAACCACAGCAGAGGACTTCATGATCTGATGAGTATCAGTGTAGAACATGACATCCACACTGATGCAGGCCTGGAGAAAACTTCTGGAAAGTTCTGACAGGTTTACAGTCAGAGGGAAAAGGATTCATCAATCACAGGCTGAGGCAGAGACTGGATCTGGTTTTTCGTTGGAAGCATACTCTCTCTCCCCCTCTGTCTCTCTCTCTCTGTCTGTCTCTCGCTGTCTCTCTCTGTCTCTCTCTCTCTCTGTCTCTCTGTCTCTCTGTCTCTCTCTCTCTCTCTCTGTCTCTCTCTCTCTGTCTCTCTGTCTCTCCCTCTCTGTCTCTCTGTCTCTCTCTCTCTCACACACACAACTAACTCGCTAACACGCCACTGAAGGAGTCGATTCTGTCCTGCTCAGGCCAAGAACACTGATGGAAGGCTGGCAGCTGACATGCTACCTCCTGTGTGTGTGTGTGTCTAGTGTGTGTGTAGTGTGTGTAGTGTGTGTGTATTTGGGGATGGCGCCAAGAGATATGTTTATGAGGTTCCAAGCAGAGGCACCCCTGTGAACCCCTCAACTACTGTGTGTGAGTCTGAGTGTAATACAGTGTGTGTGTGTGTGTGTGTGTGCGGTGTAATACGGTGTGTTTGTGTGTAACACAGTGTGTGTGTGTGTGTGCGTGTAATACGGTTTGTTTGTGTGTAACACAGTGTGTGGGTGTTACTGCGTGTGGGTGACAGGGTAACTGTCTCCTTGCTAACCAGTCACTTGTCTCAGATTCCAGCTCTCAGTGATTTATACTTCCGGCCAATCATAAATTAGGAGCTGCTGAATCTGCCAGTCTGTCCGGCGACAGAGGTACTTCGAGGGAGACAACCCTGTCTGGACTGGAGCAGAGGCCATGATGGATGAGGGACGGAGGGAGAGAGGAGAGAGAGAGGGAGGGAGAGAGTGAGAGGGAGAGAGAGAGGGAGAGAGTGTCAGGTGTGTATCTCTCATGTTGGAAGCAGCTAGGCCCTAGCTCTAACCCTAACCCTAGCTCTAGCCCTAGCTCTAGCCCTAGCTCTAGCCCTAGCTCTAACCCTAGCTCTAGCCCAGGTGTGGGCAATCCTGGTCCTCGAGGGCCACTGTCCTGAAGGTTTT
>CM059329.1:6282997-6310396 GCA_030340685.1 Protosalanx chinensis | reverse complement strand
TTAACAGAGAACTGACCGAGTCAGACAGATCACAGGCTTGGAAACACTGCTTCCTTCTCTCTGCCTCTCCCCCTCTCTTTCTATCTCTCTCCCTCTACCCCTCCCCCCCCCACCTCCCCCTCTCTTTTCCTTCTCTCTCCCTCTCTCCCTCTCTTTCTCTCTCCCTCTACCCCCTCCCCCCTCTCTTTTCCTCTCTCTCCTCTCTTTCTCTCTCCCTCTACCCCTCTCCCTCTCTCTCTCTTTTCCTCTCTCTCCCCCTCTCTTTTCCTCTCTCCCCCTCTCTTTCTCTCTCCCTCTACCCCACCTTCCCCCCTCTCTCTCTCTTTACTGCTTTCTTCTCTCCCTTTCGCTCTCTGTTTTTCTCTCTTTATGAAATATTAAGAGGATAATCCCACCAGAACAGGCAAGGAATCAATTTCCTCAAAAAGAAATATTCTTATGCGTTTGTGCGTGCGCATTTGTGTGTGTGTCTGATAGTGTGAGTGTGTGATTGTGATCTACAGGCACAAGTGATAGATATATACGATGAATCCGATTTATAGGGCTTCAGCTGAGTCTATTTGTCCTAGACCTGAATGATAGAACTAGACACAAAAAGATGATCGATCTCAGGCATGAAAACAAGACTGCTGTCATCTCTAATCTTTGATGAAATCACCTGGGATGACTCAAGTTTAACAAAATCGTTCAAAAATTTTTATTTTTATTTTGTGTTTGGTTTGTTGATTTGTGTTTGTTTTGTTGATTTGTGTTTGTTTTGTTGATTTGTGTTTGTTTTGTTGTAGTAATTACACTGAATATGCAGGATGGATGTTTCATGATTTTATGATTGATGATAATCTGTCTGATCCCCCTCCCCCCCTCATTCCCTCCCTCTCTTTCCCCCTCCCTCCCTCTCCTCCTCCTCTCCTCCCCCTCCCTCTCCTCCCCTCCCTCTCCTCCTCCTCTCCTCCCTCTCCCTCTCCTCCTCCCTCTCCCTCTCCTCCTCCCTCTCCTCCTCCTCCTCTCCTCCTCCCCTTCCCTCTCCTCCTCCTCCTCTCCTCCCCCTCCCTCTCCTCCTCCTCCTCTCCTCCTCCCTCTCCTCCCCCTCCCTCTCCTCCTCCTCCTCCTCCTCTCTCCTCCTCCCCTTCCCTCTCCTCCTCCTCCTCTCCTCCCCCTCCCCTCTCCTCCTCCTCCCCTCTCCTCCTCCCTCTCCCTCTCCTCTCTCTCCCTCTCCTCCTCCTCTCCTCCTCCCCTTCCCTCTCCTCCTCCTCCTCTCCTCCCCCTCCCTCTCCTCCTCCTCCTCTCCTCCTCCCTCTCCTCCCCCTCCCTCCCCTTCTCCTCTCCTCCAGTTTGCTACTCACCTGGTGCAGGTGAACTTTCCGAGGGTGTGTGTTCTGGACGGCGGCATCAACAAGATGAAACCTACTGGTCTACTGACAGTTCCTTCACCTCAGATCTGACACTCACACACACACTCACACACTCACACACGCACACACTCACACACTCACACACTCACACACTCACACACTCACACACTCACACACGCACACACTCACACACTCACACACTCACACACTCACACACTCACACACGCACAAACACACTCACACACTCACACACTCACACACTCACACACACACTCACACACTCACACACACACACACACACACACACACACACTCACACACACACTCACACACTCACACACACACTCACACACTCACACACACTCACACTCGCACACACTCACACATGCACACGCAAACACTCACACACACACTCACACACTCTCACACTCACACACATTTGACTTCTGCTGACTTTGTAAGTCCAGAAGATGTTTGGAAGAACAACAGTAAATAGGAGATGTGTATCGATGTGGATTCACTGTAGGTGGAACTAACTCCATGTGTACAGTAACTCTGCTGTGTTTCTGTCTGTCAACACAATACTGGTGTTTGTTGAATACCCAGCTTTAATCATTGTTGTGAAACGTATTCTGGACTACTGTACATGTAGTGTACAGTAAACAGTTTTTTGTAATTGTATACGGCTTCTGGTCTTTTTTCAAAGGTCCTTTGGTGAAGTTGTCCCTCGTCAGAATACCGTATTTTTCGGACTATAGGGCGCACTTAAAAGCCTTTATTTTTCTCAAAAAACGACACTGCGCCTTATAATCCGAAGCGCCTTATATATTGATTAATTCTTTTGTTTACTGACCTCTTAGCGATTGTGTGGTACAAGGCGCTCACGCTGACTTTGGTCAACTACAAAGCCGCACCGATTGCAGCATTACGGCTACCGTAGCCAGGAGCGTCGCAGAGTAATACAGACTGTGCTTCACCATAATATTATTCGACTGATTTATCTGTTTTTTTCCCGCTTAATGCACCTTATAGTCCGGTGCGCTTTATATATGAAAAAAGATCTAAAATACACCATTCGTTGAAAGTGCGCCTTATAATTAACCCTATTAACCATATTAACCTTATCAACCCAACTGCAGAACTAATACTTGCTCTGGTTCTTGTTCTGCCCCTGGCAGAGGAGTCAGTTACAAGTCAGGGGTGTCAGACTGCAGTCCTGGAGGGCCGCTGTCCTGACAGCTCCAGCACACCTCCACAGAGCTTCAGAATGACCAGTTTCATTAGAATCAGGTGTGCCAGAGCAGGGAAACATCTAGAACCTTTAGAACAGGGGCCCTTGAGGACTGGTGTTAGACACCCCTGTTCTAAGTGTATATTTACAGTTGGTCCTTTAGCACGTAAGTGCAGCAAGTACAGGGACATTCCCCCTGAGGCAAGTAGGGTGAAGTGCCTCACCCAAGGACACAACATCACATAGCAACAGTCGGGAATCAAACTTACAACCTTCTGATCATGAGGCCAACGCCTTAACTGCTGAGCCACCTGACTCCCCTTCCCATTCAGATAAGAAAATCCTTTATTTGTCATTGCTGTAATTTCACTTGAAAGCCAGTGCCTTTATTTACAGTAGGATTGTGCAGCACGCTTTACTGCTTGATAACATTAACTCCAGTCTGAATCACCTCTGAATGCTGTAAAATACAAGCAAACAGTCTTAACCTTTTGCTTAGCAGCACAAAGGAGTTCGATAAGATATTGGTGGGGTAATTGTGATCTTAAAATATTGGTGGGGGACTAGTCAATAAATAAGATGATCCTTAATTCATCCCACAGTGCAGAAATTGCAGTTTGCAACAGCAAAGTACAGTACAGCACTTGAGGGTAACAAAAAATACAGCAAAGCATAAAAAAAATACTACCTACTACTCACCCCAATGCGGTGTTCCAGGCATGTCCCACTGAGAGGCGGCCCCGGGAAAGACCCAGGACACGCTGGAGGGACTATGTCTCTTGGCTGGCCTGGGAATGCCTCGGGGTCCCCCCGGAGGAGCTGGAGAAGGGGTGTGCAGAGAGGGAAGTCTGGGCCTCCCTGCTCAGACTGCTGCCCCCCCAACCTGGCCCCGGATAAGCGGCAGAAAATGAATGGATGGAGACAAACTCATTAGTGAAACTTATTAGTGAAATCAGCTGGTGTACTGTGCTTGGGTGTCCAAAACCTGCCCCCCCCTCCCTTTTTGGCCCTCGATGGCCCCACTTTGACACCCCTGGTGTACATTAGTATATGCACTGTTTATGCTGTCACATAGGCTTTTGACATGAGCTGTTTTGCAGCTCAATAAATACACATCTATCAGAGTTCCAGTCAGTCGTACCCCTGTAGTCTTAAACTGGGGATTGTTTATTTTGTACTATAGTAATTGCTCACTCTTAAACCATCCAGCCCAGATATGTCATATATTTTGTCCTGCCTTGCAATATTCACACAACTTCCTTTTTCACAATCAGTTTAAAATCCCATGGAATCTGGAGGTGTGCCCCTTCCATGGAATCTGGAGGTGTGCCCCTACCATGGAATCTGGAGGTGTGCCCCTACCATGGAATCTGGAGGTGTGCCCCTACCATGGAATCTGGAGGTGTGCCCCTACCATGGAATCTGGAGGTGTGCCCCTACCATGGACTCTGGAGGTGTGCCCCTACCATGGACTCTGGAGGTGTGCCCCTACCATGGACTCTGGAGGTGGCCCCTACCATGGACTCTAGAGGTGTGCCCCTACCATGGACTCTGGAGGTGTGCCCCTACCATGGACACTGGAGGTGTGCCCCTACCATGGAATCTGGAGGTGTGCCCCTACCATGGAATCTGGAGGTGTGCCCCTACCATGGACTCTGGAGGTGTGCCCCTACCATGGACTCTGGAGGTGTGCCCCTACCATGGACTCTGGAGGTGTGCCCCTACCATGGACTCTGGAGGTGTGCCCCTACCATGGACTCTGGAGGTGTGCCCCTACCATGGACTCTGGAGGTGTGCCCCTACCATGGAATCTGGAGGTGTGCCCCTACCATGGACTCTGGAGGTGGCCCCTCTGTATATGTATAAAAGGAGCACCCTTCAAATTCAGGTTTCACAGAAGCCAAGTCACCTGAACAGCAGCAGCTCTACTACAGGTGAGGGGGATGGAATATTCTAATACTTATTTCCAAATAAAAACAGACTTACTTTACAGTAATATTTGTATATATATATATATATATATGTTATTTAATATTTTGTCTGAGACAAAACTAAATTGTAAATAATATCAAATCTATTAATACAAAATACAAAAAACGAACTGACTTTTTTGACAGTTTCTGCAAACAGACACTGTTACACTGAGAAGAGGTAATAGTGCAATTAGTTGTTTTGCAAACTGCTGACAATTGTACCAACTGTTTGCCAAAGCATCTGCAATTAACTCAAATCAAGTTTCAGTGTGATGTAAGTGCCTAGTGAGGTTTGAAGGTTTGCATGTTGTTGTTGTTGTTTTAAGAATATAATTTATGTTTGGTAAAATTAGTCTAAGCAATTGAGAAACATTTTCTGGAGATAATAATAAATAAAAAATGTGTGTTCAGTTTAGTTTGTTAAAAGCAGACAACTTCCTCTGCCCTTAACACAGACAAACTGCACATTTCTAACACTTGTTTTTCAGATAGACCATGTTTTCATACACGGTGAGCGTGAAGCTTTCAGGATGTGAATCATCTGATTCAGTCTTTGTCAGACTGGTGGGGATGAAAGGAGAGAGTCAGTTGACACTGATTCCAAAACGCCAAACAGGCGAGGTAATCCAACAATTCCACTTAGAGAACTGAACCTACTCAAGTTGTCCCCCATATATATGTGTATATATGTATGTATGTATATATACATGTACACCTATATAAAAAAAATATCTTCCCGGAGACAAAGATTTTCTCATTCCTTTCCTTTCACACTTTCGCATTTTGTATCTCTCTGTCTCTCTCTCTCTCTCTCTCTCCTCTCTCTCTCTCTCTCTCTCTCTCTCTGTCTCTCCCTCACTCTCTCTCTCTCTCTTTCTCTCTCCTTCCATCACTTTCTCTCTCTCTCTCCCTCTCTCTCTCTCTCCTTCCCTCTCTTTCTCTCCCTCTGTCTCCCCCTCACTCTCTCCCTCTCTTTCTCTCCCTCTCTCTCTCCCTCTCTTTCCCTCTTTCTCTCTCTCTCTCCTTCCGTCACTTTCTCTCCCTCTTTCTCTCTCTCAGACATGTACTGTCATCATTCAGTTCCCCACCTCCCTCGGTGAGCTGGTGGTGGTTGAACTGCAGGACTTTGGGACATCTGAACTGCAGGACATCTGGTTCAGTGCTGAAATCAGAGTGAAGACCCCTGAGAATGACGAGGTCCTTTTCCCCTTCACAGAGATGATTTCATCCAGCAGTGTCGCCTACTTCAAAGACAAGAAAGGTCAGCGCGCTACCCACACACACATTGTAAAAATGAGTAGAGGATCTGGCGGTAAGAAAATATATATATAAGGATATTATCTTGTTTATACAGCTAAAACACAGTTTGATGAGAAGGAGGAACAAGAGGAGCTTAAGGCAACAGTCCAATCAGTGGTCCTGCCCTGCAGGTGAGGTCATGGGGGTCAGGGCTCAGGTGTGGGCCCCCTTTCCCTCCTCTATCACTCTCCTCTCTGTCTCACCCTCCCTCTCCCTCTTTTTCTGGAGGTTTCACACCTTTGCAGATGTATTAAAGGGTAGTGAAACAAATGTTCTATCCAATCCAATCCAACTTTGTTTATATTGCACTTTAAAACAACACAGTTGACCAAAGTGCAGTACATCAACACGACATCACATCAACACATCACTCAAAAGCTAAGGTAAAAAGATAAGTCTTTAGAGCCGACTTAAAGACGGATATGGACTCTGCCTGTCTACGGTACAGGATGGTCCCCTTAAGCGCTTATCAGACGTTAAGCGATTCTGAACCCGCGACAACGGAAGTGGTACCAACCCTATATAAGGGCATAGTTGAGAAAACTTTGCTCTGCAAGACCCAGTTTAACTTCAAGAGGTACGTTTCAGATGGGGTACTAACCCTAAATAAATTAACCAGTTTCTATCATAATTCCTTTTTAAAATCTCTTATTTTTTTTCCTGCAACTGTAATTTTGACAGAAGGACCAAGGTGTCTTACTATGTGACTGTGTGTACGGGGGACTTGGCGCTTGCTGGAACGCACAACAGAGTTTACATCAAGCTGGTGGGGACTGAGGGAGAGAGCGGCCGTGTGAGGGCCAGTACTTTATATGGATTTTCTACACAAGAGGTAAAGTGAACGATCGACCCGGATCAACCTACTCGCACTTCACCCTACTTGCCTCAGGGGGAATGTCGCTGTACGTGTCACTAGCCCAACGCCTTAACCTCTCAGCCACCTGACGCCTTTTCTCTTGTTATCCAGTATTCTTTCTCCATCGACTGCCCTTCTTCCCTGGGTGAGCTGGTGATGGTGGAACTCGACAAGCAGCATTTTGTTTCGGATGACGACTGGTTCTGTGACAAAGTCATAGTGAGAAAGCTCCCAGAAGATGAAGAGGCCCTTTTCCCCTGCTACATGTGGTTCTCAGACAATAAGGTCCACAAATTCAGAGAGGGCAAAGGTCAGATGGGTTACACACCACACACACATTCCACACATGACTAAAGGAACCTGGAAGTGAACTAAAATGTATTTTATTTTCTACATAACAGCTAAAAGAGTGTTTGATGACACTGATCCTCGCTGCAGGTCCAGCAGGAAGGAAGAGCTTGAGGAAAGAGCCCAGAACTACAGGTGAGGTCATAGAGGTCAGGGGTCAGGGACTACAGGTGAGGTCATAGGGTTCAGAGGTCAGGGACTACAGGTGAGGTCATAGAGGTCAGGGGTCAGGGACTACAGGTGAGGTCATAGAGGTCAGGGGTCAGGGACTACAGGTGAGGTCATAGGGGTCAGAGGGCAGGGACTACAGGTGAGGTCATCAAGGGTCAGGGACTACAGGTGAGGTCATAGAGGTCAGGGGTCAGGGACTACAGGTGAGGTCGTAGGGGTCAGAGGTCAGGGACTACAGGTGAGGTCATCAAGGGTCAGGGACTACAGGTGATGTCATAGGGGTCAAGGGTCAGGGACAACAGGTGAGGTCATCAGGGGTCAGGGACTACAGGTGAGGTCATAGGGGTCAAGGGTCAGGGACTACAGGTGAGGTCATCAGGGGTACAGATTTCAGAGGATAACCTAAGAGGTCGTTCAATCTCTAAACCAAAATGAACACATAAATTGATCCAGATTGTGTCATAGCATGTTGTAACATTTCATTCTGTGCTATTCTTCAGATGGACTGAGCATAAAGAAGGTCTACCTTACTGCATGAAATCTGACAATGCTATAACTCTGCCCATGGAGGTCCAGTTCGCCTTCACCAAGGCAAAAGAATTCGTCTTAAAAGCTGTTCTAGAGTGAGTTTCTTAAATATTTTTGGGGGGTCTGTGCTGTATGTCTAAACAATATACTAACAAAGCTTTTCATTGACTTGGGTCCGATTTAAAAAATATCCTCACTGAATCCAAATTGATTTCTGTTTTAGAAATGATCCGATAAATTGTGTATTGTTTGTGTAATGCAGCAAGGCAGTGAACTTTTTGAAGATGCTCACGAATCCAAACGTGGAGGAACCATTTGAAAGTATTGACGAAATCCGCAATGCTTTCAGCTTTCACAGAACCACAATGTCAGGTTGGTCTGCTTAAAAGGATGTCTGCTTAATGTTCACTCCAAGTAAGACAGTGGACATATGTGTACATATACTTCCCACCCGTAGTATATATCTTTTATGCTTTTTTTTTTTTATTCCATTGTATCTTCTTTTTATACTTCAGATTGTCGATTTTTTGGTTCATTGTATTTTGAACACCTAGTTTAAGGGACACATGAAAAAATTATATTTGTCAGGAAATAGTGAAATTCAATTTTTCATCAGAAGCTCGAGATGCCAAACTGTGCTTCTGAATTCAACAGCACTTGGTGAAGTCATGTCATGGCAAACATTCAAGTAAATCCAACATTTGACATATTTTATTACATGATATTTTGTAACCCAACAGACTATGTTCAGGAACACTGGAAGAATGACGTTTTTTTTGGCTACCAGTTCCTGAATGGACTCAACCCCATACTCATCCAAAGGTGTTCTCAGCTGCCGGAGAATTTCCCCGTCAATGATGACATGGTCAGGGCTTCCCTGCGCGGAGCGAATAACCTAACTGATGAAATCAAGGTACTGTACGTCCATCTTGAAGGTTACATAACAGAAAAACATTATTTGGACCTTTGGAGAAAACTAAAATCAAGAGTCCCCCAAATATGTTGTTGAGATCAGTTTTGCTCTCTTTCAAACAGAAGGGGAATATCTACCTGGTGGACTACAATATGCTGGATGGAGTGACTGCAAACGTTATCAATAGAAAACAGCAGTACCTTGCAGCTCCTCTTGTCCTGCTCCAGAACACCTCAGACAACAGACTGATACCTGTTGCCATCCAGGTACACTGATAATACTGAGTATACCAAGTCCAAGACATCAAGTCCAAGACATCAAGTTCAAGACATCAGGTTAAACAGTTTGTCCAGTTTGTCCCTGACCTCTGGTCTCTCCTCTCTCCAGTTTGACCCTGACCTCTGGTCTCTCCTCTCTCCAGTTTGACCCTGACCTCTGGTCTCTCTCCTCTCCAGTTTGACCCTGACCTCTGGTCTCTCCTCTCTCCAGTTTGACCCTGACCTCTGGTCTCTCCTCTCTCCAGTTTGACCCTGTCCTCTGGTCTCTCCTCTCTCCAGTTTGACCCTGACCTCTGGTCTCTCCTCTCTCCAGTTTGACCCTGACCTCTGGTCTCTCCTCTCTCCAGTTTGACCCTGACCTCTGGTCTCTCTCCTCTCCAGTTTGACCCTGACCTCTGGTCTCTCCTCTCTCCAGTTTGACCCTGACCTCTGGTCTCTCCTCTCTCCAGTTTGACCCTGTCCTCTGGTCTCTCCTCTCTCCAGTTTGACCCTGACCTCTGGTCTCTCCTCTCTCCAGTTTGACTCTGACCTCTGGTCTCTCCTCTCTCCAGTTTGACTCTGACCTCTGGTCTCTCCTCTCTCCAGTTTGACCCTGACCTCTGGTCTCTCCTCTGTCCAGTTTGACCCTGACCTCTGGTCTCTCCTCTCTCCAGTTTGACCCTGACCTCTGGTCTCTCCTCTCCAGTTTGACCCTGACCTCTGGTCTCTCCTCTCTCCAGTTTGACCCTGACCTCTGGTCTCTCCTCTCTCCAGTTTGACCCTGTCCTCTGGTCTCTCCTCTCTCCAGTTTGACCCTGACCTCTGGTCTCTCTCCTCTCTCCAGTTTGACCCTGACCTCTGGTCTCTCTCCTCTCTCCAGTTTGACCCTGACCTCTGGTCTCTCCTCTCCAATATGACCCTGACCTTTAGTCTCTCCTCTCCAGTTTGACCCTGACCTCTGGTCTCTCCTCTCCAGTTTGACCCTGACCTCTGGTCTCTCCTCTCTCCAGTTTGACCCTGACCTCTGGTCTCTCCTCTCTCCAGTTTGACCCTGTCCTCTGGTCTCTCCTCTCTCCAGTTTGACCCTGACCTCTGGTCTCTCCTCTCTCCAGTTTGACCCTGACCTCTGGTCTCTCTCCTCTCCAGTTTGACCCTGACCTCTGGTCTCTCCTCTCTCCAGTTTGACCCTGACCTCTGGTCTCTCCTCTCCAGTTTGACCCTGACCTCTGGTCTCTCCTCTCTCCAGTTTGACCCTGACCTCTGGTCTCTCCTCTCTCCAGTTTGACCCTGTCCTCTGGTCTCTCCTCTCTCCAGTTTGACCCTGACCTCTGGTCTCTCCTCTCTCCAGTTTGACCCTGACCTCTGGTCTCTCTCCTCTCCAGTTTGACCCTGACCTCTGGTCTCTCCTCTCTCCAGTTTGACCCTGTCCTCTGGTCTCTCTCCTCTCCAGTTTGACCCTGACCTCTGGTCTCTCCTCTCTCCAGTTTGACTCTGTCCTCTGGTCTCTCTCCTCTCCAGTTTGACCCTGTCCTCTGGTCTCTCCTCTCTCCAGTTTGACCCTGACCTCTGGTCTCTCCTCTCTCCAGTTTGACCCTGTCCTCTGGTCTCTCTCCTCTCCAGTTTGACCCTGACCTCTGGTCTCTCCTCTCTCCAGTTTGACCCTGACCTCTGGTCTCTCTCCTCTCCAGTTTGACTCTGTCCTCTGGTCTCTCCTTTCCACAGTTGAAGCAGAAGCCAGCAGAGGATAACCCCATCTTCTTCCCCACCGACTCAGAATATGATTGGCTGACGGCCAAGCTCTTCGTGAGGAGCGCTGACTTCACAGCGCATCAGCTGAACTCCCACCTGTTGCGTACCCACCTGCTGTGCGAGGTGTTCACTGTGGCCTTGCTGCGCAACCTTCCCAGGATACACCCCCTCCACAAGGTCAGCGGCTCAGGAGAAACGGCCTCCATATTGTGATCATTGTTACATGAAACATTTGATATATTTGACATATATCAAACAATATCTCCAACAGTTTTTTAATATTTATTAAATGATTTGTTATTTCAGCTACTTATTCCGCATACTCGCTACACTCTTCAAATCAACGCCTTGGCCAGAGATTTGCTGATATCAGAAAAAGGAGTTTTCACTCAGGCAAGAACATTGTACTGTACAAGAACTGTACACAATGCAACCATCTGAAGACATATTCCAATGATTTGAACCAATGTTAGATTTTTATGAAATAAAAACAATCAATTTATTTGGATTTTCATTTTAGTTTGCAGCGTCGGGTGGAAAGGCAACGTTCACTATCTTGCAGAGAGCAACGTCCTCTCTGACCTACAGCTCCCTCTGTCTGCCGGAGGACATAACTGCAAGAGGTCTGGAATCCATCCCCAACTATTACTACAGGGATGATGGCTGCAAAGTGTGGGATATAATCCACAGGTGTGTATATTACTGTGGGATAGAATCCCAAAGTGTGTATGTTACTGTGGGATATAATCCACAGGTGTGTATATTACTGTGGGATATAATCCACAGGTGTGTATGTTACTGTGGGATAAAATCCACAGGTGTGTATGTTACTGTGGGATAGAATCCCAAGGTGTGTATGTTACTGTGGGATATAATCCACAGGTGTGTATATTACTGTGGGATATAATCCACAGGTGTGTATGTTACTGTGGGATAAAATCCACAGGTGTGTATGTTACTGTGGGATAGAATCCACAGGTGTGTATGTTACTGTGGGATATAATCCACAGGTGTGTATGTTACTGTGGGATATAATCCACAGGTGTGTATGTTACTGTGGGATATAATCCACAGGTGTGTATGTTACTGTGGGATATAATCCACAGGTGTGTATGTTACTGTGGGATAGAATCCACAGGTGTGTATGTTACTGTGGGATATAATCCACAGGTGTGTATGTTACTGTGGGATATAATCCACAGGTGTGTATGTTACTGTGGGATATAATCCACAGGTGTGTATGTTACTGTGGGATATAATCCACAGGTGTATGTTACTGTGGGATATAATCCACAGGTATGTATGTTACTGTGGGATATAATCCACAGGTGTGTATGTCACTGTTGCTGTGGAATGTGACCCAAGATTAAGCACTGGTTCCAAACCAAGTAACCAAGCAAACAAAATGCATTGGTGATAAAGGGGTATTAGAGTACATTGTATGACCTTGGCTTCCCATGTTTTGTGCTTGTGAGTTTAGGTTCGTCCAGGGAATGATCAGTCACTACTACAGGAAGGACGATGAAGTACAGAAGGACTCTGAGTTGCAGAACTGGATCAAGGATATCTTCGTTCATGGGTTCCTGTCCAATGCAAGATCAGGTAACACAGATCAGGGCACATAGTCAAACTCAGAGTAGGTAAACTATCAGTGATGTGCCAAATTACCTCATTTCATTGGCGTAGGAATAGGGGAGGGGATCAGGGGGATGTGAAGGATTCAAACCAATATATGCCACCACCTCCCTGCAAAGTTTTTGTATTATGTATTTTTTGTTGAAAATACGTATGTCTCTTTCATGCTCTGTAACATTCAACTACATTGTTTTGGCACTGACTCCTCCCATTTTGTTAATGACCCCTCCCCTTTTTTTCAATGACCCCTCCCCCTTTCCTCATGACTCCTCCCTTTTCCCCATGACTCCTCCCTTTTCCCCCCATGACTCCTCCATTTCCAGGAATCCCTGACTCTTTTAAGACTGTGGAGCAACTTGTCAAGTTTGTCACCATGGTGATCTTCTCTGGCTCCGCCCAGCACTCTGCTGTCAACAATGGACAGGTAAAGATTTAAAAACTTTGAAGTAAAGTTTGAACTGAAGATTGACTGTAGTATGTAACATCAACCTGGTCATAAAACCTGGTCATAACAAGGAGCGGTTTCTCCTCTTTTGAAGTTCGACTATGACGGTTGGCCACCAAACACCCCTATCACCCTGCAACGCCCTCCTCCCACCACTAAGGGGCAGAGTTCTAAGTCCACCTTCCTGCAGACCATGCCAGACATCAACGTCACAGCGAACGGTGTGTCCACCGTGTGGCTACTGAGCCAGGCATCCTCTGACACTGTAAGTCTTGGAGTCAGCAGGGGGTCAGGTGGCTGAGTGGTTAGGGAATCGGGCTGGTAATCAGTATGTTGCCGGTTTCATTCCCAGCTGTGTCAACATGACGTTGTGTCCTTGGGCAAGGCACTTCACCCTACTTGCCTCAGGGAATGTCCCTGTACTTGCTGTAAGTCGCTCTGGATAAGAGAATCTGCTACATGACTAAATGTAAATATATCCGTAACTGATATATTCTTCACTTCCTGTCCAGGTCCATCTTGGTGAATACCCACAAGTGCATTTCAGTGAGGACGCCCCCTGCAGGCTGATGAAGGAATTCCAAGCAGAGCTGAAGAGATTCAGTAAATCTGTAAAAGACAGGAACTCACGTCTGGATGTCCCCTACACATACATGGATCCAGAAGAGATGGAGAACAGTGTAGCCCTTTAGACAGGGGCCGTGACCTCATGCCTTACTCTGCATGTGCTACCTGTGCTGGGTTTAGGAAGCAGTTGGCTGTGTTAGAATATGCTACACTTCATTCACAGTAACATTGGAATACCATTTTCATTTAGACGATGCAAAGTGAATCAGAATCAAAACCAGAATTCATTTTATTCTCCTTTCTAAGTTACACAAACATGAAATTTACTGTGGCAGGACGGGGCAAACATCAAACATATATGGAACTTTAATATGGTTAATATAATAATAATATGGTGAAGGGTTAATATGATAAGTAAGTAAACTGGATTTTTAGGACTGTGACCTGATTCTGTGTGATTAGAAATGAAAATGTGTGTAATGTTTGATTCAAGTTGTTTTATATGTTTGAATGTTTGATAAAAACATTTTTTACAAATACAAATTCCGTTGTGTGGTGTATTTAACATAATTTGGTGTTCAAATGCAAGGCTTTATAATTAAATAGTTCAACACTTTTCAAAGTAATAATTTGATTTTACTGAACATTAACTATTTTCAATATAACGAACATAACAAAACTAAAAAAACAGACTTGTGATAGAGTGGGTGAACAGTGTGATGAAAAAAAGGCACAAAAAAAGAGAGGCCAGCTTCACTTTGCCTGGTCTATTCGTGGGCTTAAATATATTTAGACCAAAACAATAAAAAGGATATTGAACTTCAGTCAAGGTGAGACCGAGACCCTGGTGACACATCACCTAAAGTATCACATGCATGGTAAATAACTCAAGTGCAATAACTGTATATGTCTACTTAACTTACCTATTTTGTATTTGTTATACTGGACTTTATCGTGCCCCCCTATTGTTATTATTGTTATATTACACTGCAACTCTGTGTGCTGTACTTTACCCTGCTGCTGTTTTGAACTGCAATTTCCACCCCTGGAGGACAAATAAAGGTTTATCTAATCTAATCTAATTTTAGATTTTTACACAGCAGTGACACTGGCAGTAAGTGAAAATGTCATTACGCGTGTAATTTAACCCCAATATACATTTAAAATAGCATTTAGAAATACATGCCGTTCAAATATGAAACTTGTATCACAACTCTGTCTCGAAAAAAACTCACCCTGGAGTCGTTTAATTCACTTTTCCGACCACGTTTAGCCCCGTTCAGAGCTGTCATTAAGCCAACAGGCATCCTCGTTCCCGAGACACAGCGAGACCGCGCTTGGGAGTGCACGCACACAGCTGTGACGTCACCATTAGAATAAGACTTTACGGGGGCTTTTCTGTTTGCAATATCACGAGTGACCACCGGGAAAAATCGGCACATCTGCTGAGAGCCAGACCGATTTTTCCCGGTGGCCACTCGTGGTATTGCAACATAAAATCCCCATGGGGCCCAGAAAGCATTTTTCCCATAGACCGTAATAGTAAAAGAGAAGCCTGTAAAAAGGTTCTCAGGACACCTTCAGCTGTAATCACTATTAATTGCAAATCTTTTTATTCCATATTTTTAAGTCATGGACTTTTAAACCGTCAAAAATTGTTCTAAAGGCCAGAAAAGCCCCCGCAAAATCTTATTCTTATGGTGACGTCACAGCTGTGCGCCTACACTCCCAAGCGCGGTCCCGCTGTGTCTCGGGAACGTCACACTGTTCAAGCCACTCTGTCGCAAGTCTGTTGTTTTTGTTATGGTATGTTCGTTATATTGTAAATAGTTAATGTTCAGTAAAATCACATTATTACTTTGAAAAGTTTGAACTTATTTCATTATAAAGCCTTGCATAGGAACACCCAATTCTGTTAAATACACCACACAACGGAATTTGTATTTATTTATTCAGTAGCATGTGGCTCAGTATAGGTTCTGACATCTCACTACAGGAGAAAACAGTGTTTTAGGGTCGACTATAAAAAGATATCAGGCTAGGAATTACACTTAATGTCCAGGAGCTCCTTCCATGACTCAGGTAATATCCAAACTATATCACGTAGCTGTAAAAGAAACAGAGAAGCTGCATAACGCTTAATAACGAAAGACTTGCCTGTTTGAATGTGCCGATATAGCCTATAAAACGATAAGAACTTTAAACTTAATCTGACAAGAAGTCGTAGGCTATATCACACACGGGATCATTGATAGACAAAACAGATTTGACTACCGGCATCTGGTTGATAAATATGACAGCTTGTATTGTGGAGAATCCCTTATTTTTTATTGCAGATTAACTTTAATAAAAATGACTCGTTTTATCCTTACTTAATAAAAAAACTAAAACCATGACTATGAAAACATAATCGGTTGATGTGTCCTATAAATCCATCATTTTATTGTGTAGATTCGTAATTATCGGTCAAACTCTTCCACAAGCACTCATGAGCGCGCAGCGCTCGTCCAGAACGCGACTTGCTCGTTCTCATTGCCCCAGAGCGTCATCAGCCTCCCATCATTCCATTCCCCATACCGCGGAAGTAAACCAGGAAGTCAAAAAACTTTTTCCGCGTATGCGCCAGGTGAGCAACTTCATTGAAATCAACGGCCGCCATTTTTCTATCCGGTATCCATTCTTTATACATCCATGGGCGGGACAGGGCACAAGTTTTCTGACTTCCTGGTTTACTTCCGCGGTACGGGGCCCCATGATGCTCTGCGGCAATGAGAACGAGCAAATCGCGTTCTGGACACGCGTTCATGAGTGCTCATGTAAGAGTTTGACCGATAATGATGAATCTACACAATAAAATGATTATGTTTTAAAATCATGGTTATAGACTATACGAGGTTACTTTGCTTTGTTTGTTTATTTGTAAGTTATTTTTGTTTTATAGGCTATATCGGCACATTCAAACAGGCAAGTCCTTCTTATTAAGCGTTGTGCAGTCCCAATTATAGGCCTACTTAGGATTCCTCCGTTGTTACATTGTTATCAAGTTATTATTACTTTTTAAATAGTTTTAGCTGTGGTTAGTGGTCAGATGACTTTTGCAGCAATGAATCCTGATGTGTCAGCAAGGCCAAATCAGGGTTATTTTAGTTTTCGTTACTCACTGAAACTGGAAATTAGCTTGTCAATGTATGTTTTATAATCTGACGACCCACAATGTTTGGGGTCTATCATGTTGTTATGACCTTTAGTAAAACTCTCTCTTGGAAGTCGCTTCGGATAAAAGTGTCTAATAAATGCACACATGTAATGTAAAATGTAGTGTTATCAAACTTCAAAGTTTTACTTTGCCAAATCTCCCAAAAGAGGGAGAGATTTGAACTGAAATAAACATTGTTCCTCTCATGCAGCCGCAGCTGAGGTCGAACACATCTAAAGACTGTAGAACATGTCAGGTCAAATGTCATCCTTAAATAATGGATATAATGTCTGGATATGATATATGGGTAAAAGCAAAAATAACACGTGTTCAAATACGTATCAGTTTAATTTATTTCTATTTACATAGTTATCTGAGCATATCAGAATCTGGTGAAACCGTCCATGCATAAAGTACAACTTTAATTTCCTGATCTGACCCTTCAAGAGAACATCATACAATGTGTGCTTTGCAATGTTAAAACCACTGAAACTTTCATGTATCACTGAAGCTTCATTCACTGGACTGTAAACATTTCACAAAATGTCTGATTTCAAATCGATGGACTGTCACCTTAGAAAAAATGATTGGAAAAAAGAATGTTGGATTGCATCTCCAATATCCATTATTGACACGTAAAACACACATCTTAATATGAGCGAAAGTGTTTTAAATTATGTACACACAACTACATTTACAATAATACACTTTGTGAGAGTCAAACAAAACGATAGCAGATATTGTCATTTGTATAATAAACCAGGATAACAAAACAAAACACATACAGTACAATATAAAGTTACGGCCTTTAATGCGTAAAAATCGACAATTGCTTCAGCAAGTCGGAGTCACTGAACCATGAGATCAGTGACAAATGAAATATTTAGTCTTGCTTTTTATAGATCTATATTAGCGTATCAACCAGATTAAATCGGCTATCTAATGTTCCGTAGATACGTTTGAGAAATATTACACATAGCACCTTTAAAATAAAACAAATATGCAACAATGTGCTTAGTGGGGACTGTATGGGGACTAAGATTTCAATCATATTATTCAGTCATTTCTTAATTTGTATATTTTTGGCATGTTCAGTCTTTGTATCACACTAAGAAGGAAGGATGATAATGCTGCTTCCCCCTACTAGTCTACCAACTCTAACAAGCTCATCTAGGGATCCAACACTGGACTCAAAAACAAACAAGGCAAGGAGTATACCCCTCCCTCCCTCCTTCCTTCCTTTCTTGGCTGGGTGTCTGGGGGGCTGAGTGTCTGGGGGGCTGGGTGTCTGGGGGGCTGAGTGTCTGGGGGGCTGGGTGTCTGGGGGGCTGGGTGTCTGGGGGGCTGGGGGGGCTGGGTGTCTGGGGGGGCTGGGTGTCTGGGGGGCTGGGGGGGCTGGGGGGCTGGGGGGCTGGGGGGGCTGGGTGTCTGGGGGGCTGGGGGGGCTGGGGGGCTGGGGGGGCTGGGTGGGGTCAGTGTCTCCTCAGATTGTGCTCCTCAGTGCAGGAGCCTTTGGTCAGCGTGATGTCATCCACCACCATCTCGCCGCTCCTGCCCCTCCCACGCTCCCCCTTCAGGATGACCTGGGAACAGCAACACAACATCATCCTCGGTTAGTTAGACAGGCACAGCAAGTGCTCTACAGTACAGCCAAATGGAGACCCACACACACACACACACTCTCCCTCACACACATACACATACACACTCTCCCTCACGCACACACACACTCCTTCCCTCACACACACAGCTGTACTCACGCTCTCCAGGCCCGCCCCCCAGAGGGTGATCTGGGTGTGTCTCCAGCCGCTGCCCCCCGTCCGACCCCACACGGCTGGGCTGTACCTCTTCCCCTTCTTCACGAACACCTGCAGCGCCCCCACATGGTGGCCCCCCATCCTGTTCCTGAAGGACAGGCACAGGTTCCCCTGGTTCCAGGGCGGAGTCAGGGGCAGCACCAGCCGAGCGCCACGCCCACTGCGCTTCTTCTCCCCCCCTGTCTCTGGGAGGGTCAGGTACCGCCCACCTGGGGGGGACAGGAGTGTGTGTTATCCAGTGTGTGTATGTGTGCGTCTTAGTTAGCATGTGTACTGTATATGTGTGTAGTGTGGTATCGAGTGTGTGTGTGTGTTATCGAGTGTGTTATTGTGTGTGTGTCTGTGTTATGGAGTGTGTGTGTGTGTGTTATTGTGTGTGTTATTGTGTGTGTGTTAAGGAGTGTGTGTGTGTTACCAGCAGGGTCGTCTGTGGTCTCCCAGTGTAGATCTCCCTCTCTGTCTCTGATCCAGCCACACAGCCCGTCATCAAAGGAACAGCTGAGGTATCCTGCGCCTGAACAGAGGGCCACATGCTGAACACCAACCACTGTTTACATGGAGTCACTTATCAGACGCTCTTATCCAGAGAGACTTACAGCACAGTACAGGGACATTCCCCCCCTGAGGCAAGTAGGGAGAAGTGTCTTGCCCAAGGACACAACGTCATGTTGGCACGGTCGGGAATTGAACCTGCAACCTTCTGATTGCTAGCCCGATCCCCTAACCGCTCAGCCACATGATTCCCTGTACGTGTGTGTCTCTGGCAGAGAAATGTGTGTCTTTGTGTGTGTAATGGAGAAATGTGTGTGTGTTTTTTATTTCATACAGGCAGCCTTTGATGAAAACAAAAGAATATTCCTCAGATGTGAAACAATGCTGCTGAATCCCATGTGAGCATGTGCTCAAGCATCTCAAACAGAACCGTCTCACTGTGTGTGTGTGTGTGTGTGTGTGTTTGAATGTACGCGTGTGTTTTCTGCCTGTGTGTGTGTTCATCTGGACTGGATGAATCGTTCCTCACAACATGAGCTGTAATAAAACGCATGACTATCTTGACTGTGACGAATCAAACACAATCGTTTTCATCTGAGGTGAGATTGATCTTCGATGTTAGCGATGGCAGCATGCTAGCAGAATCGCACGCCTGCGTTAACACATGCATCACTGAACAGATTGGATTGTGGATATAACTCTCATTCCTCATTCTGGCTGTGTGAAATTGGGGTTTGCGGCTCAAGTCTTTAAGCCAAGGAAAACCGCTGAAGCAAAATGACCAGCCAATAAATGACCTCCAAAGTAAAAAAAAATAAAAATCTGAGAGTGTAAACGTGTGTACGATCAATTCATCTCCATAACCCCCCCCCATGACAGTTAATCCTCTGCTGCGGCATCAGACTGCAGAGCTGCAGTTCTGATCAATATCCTCGTCTCCTGCATCAGCTGCAGTCTCGTCCTCTCCTACATCCTGGACTTTGGGGCGTGTATTATGTATTCAATCGCCCATCAGTCACTTAACTCACTCGCTCTTAAAGATGTGTGGAAAACCCCCCAAAAAGGAGGGGGGGATAGTGTGGATATGAGCTATCTGGGGGGACATGGATATGAGTCCTGGGGGACAGTTTAAATGAGACGGACAGATTTCATCTGTCACTTCCTTGCTGACGGCCAATCACAACACACCTGTGCTCCTATCACATTGCTCCCTCCAATGCTTCACAGCGGTGCAGAAATTGAGTGTCAGTTTAATCTTGGCCGGCGAATGTAACTCGTCCATCATCGTTCAAGCTCTCCTTTGCTCTCTCTCTCTTTCACCCTCTCCCTCGCTCTTTCTGTCCTCCCCCCTCTCTGTTTGTCTTGCTCTCCCTTCCACACTCTTTCACCCCCTCTTCTCTCTCTCATCAGTCTCCTTCACCTCCCCACCCCCCCTCTCTTGCTCCTGGTGGATCAGGGACAGATGCTTCATCACTCACCTGCGTCATCGTTCACCTCGCCGGCCGTGTTTCCCAGCTCCACATCCAGGTCGATCCCTACCACACCGCTAGAACCATGGAGACGAGGGACTGGAGGGAGAGAGAGAGAAAGAGAGAGAGGAGAGAGGAGGGAGAGAGAGGAGAGAGAAAGAGAGGAGAGGAGAGAGAGGGGAGGAAGAGAGGAGGGAGAGAGAGGAGAGAGAAAGAGAGGAGAGGAGAGAGGGGAGGAAGAGAGGAGGGAGAGAGAGGAGAGAGAAAGAGAGGAGAGAGAGGGGAGGAAGAGGGGAGGGAGAGAGAGGAGAGAGAAAGAGAGGAGAGGAGAGAGAGGGGAGGAAGAGAGGAGGGAGAGAGAGGAGAGAGAGAGAAAGAGAGAGGAGAGGAGAGAGGAGGGAGAGAGGAGGGAGAGAGAGGGAGAGGAGAGAGAGAGGAGGAAGAGGAGGCAGAAAGGAATACTTAGGATCTTCATTAACCTGTCAGCAGATATTCACTCCTTGACCTCTGCTACTTATCTGTGCATTCGTTCCTTCCCTCACACACACACCAGCCCATGTGGTAAGACTGGTTACACTCTGTCAAAACACTGTATCGGGAGTGTGTGTACCCCACACAGACCCACACACACTCCTAACCCTCACCACCACCCCACACACACGTCAGGGAATCATATCAGTCTAGACAACCAGACTTTATTTGTCTCGTTACTGAGTAAGACACTGTGTCTGAAGGATTTCATATGAGGAATCAATCTGGTTCAGTCAACAGCTGAAATGAAAACCTCCATAAATCCTCCCTCTCTGCTTTCTCCTCTCTCTCCCTTTCCTCTCTCTCCCCATTTCTCTCTCTCCCTCTTTCCTCTCTCACCCTCCATCCCCCCCTCTCTCTCTCCCTCACTCCCTCGCTCCCTCCCTCTTCTGGTCTTGCCCTGTATCTTCTCCTCAGGTGTGTGTCTGGTCACTAAGGACACACCTGAGAACACACCTGGACAAATCATTTGCGGCAGCATTTCTAATGTAAGTAGGCTATTCAGTCTGTGATTGTACACAGTACATGTCCAGACGTGAAGGCAACACCATGACAACACAATGGCAACACCATGGCAACACCATGACAACACCATGGCAACACCATGGCAACACCATGGCAACACCATGGCAACACCGCTGGCTTCAGGCTTGACACCAGGAAGTGTCAGCCAACTCCACTGACCTAACCCGCGCCTCGTGATTGGTCGAGTGTCCGTGCCTGGAAGCAGGTGCAGGAAACCCTGAGCAGACCTTTGATGTGTGAAGTCTTTGATCATGTGATGTGTGATGTCTTTGATCTTGTGATGTGTGATGTCTTTGATCATGTGATGTGTGATGTCTTTGATCATGTGATGTGTGATGTATTTGATCATGTGATGTGTGATGTCTTTGATCATGTGATGTGTGATGTCTTTGATCATGTGATGTGTGATGTCTTTGATCATGTGATGTGTGATGTCTCTGATCATGTGATGTGGGATGTCTTTGATCATGTGATGTGTGATGTCTTTGATCATGTGATGTGTGATGTCTTTGATCATGTGATGTGATCTCACACTCCAGGGAGGGATTCAGATTATCCATTCAGCTCATCTTCAAGTAAAACACTTTGACATTGAAGTGAATTCTTCCATCTTTCTTCCCCCCCGTCCCCCACTCACCCCCCGTCCCCCTACTCACGCCCACTCACACCCAAAGACATCATGCTCTTCCCCCCACCCCCTCTCTCTTTAATTAGCATCCCCCTGTCTGACAGAGAGGCGTGACATCACGCCTCCTCAACACCCCTGGTGTTGCCTAATCTCACCCTCCTGTCTCCAGTCAGAGGCAGGTGGTTGAGCGGTAAGGGAATCGGGCTGGTAATCAGAAAAATGCTGGTTCAATTTCCAGCTGTGCCAACATGACGTTGTGTCCTTCGGCAAGGCACTTCACCCTACTTGGTTCAGGGAAATGTCCCTCTACTTGTTGTAAGTCACTCTGGATAAGAGCTTCTGCTACATGACTGAATGTAAATGTTATCCATGGAGCGCAGAAATCTAACGGGCAGATTTGTACCAGGATGTGAAGATCCAACTGAGATCCCTGTTTCGGATCACAGATGACAAATCATTGACCCGACGCTCGACCGAACGTCGATAACGATGCATCACTTGATCGTCTCGCCCGATCGTTTCTACCCTCAAGGTCTCTTTAGTCAATGTCTGGGTTCAGTTCTGTGATGCCGAGTCTCTGGTGTTCATCACCGTGTTCAGGCTTCCTGCTGCCCTAGATAGACTTGCGTTCTGGACACTGTAGAAGGCTATCTTAGTGCCCAGGCAACGTGGTTATATAAATGCTTCGTCACCTTAACGGCATTACGTTTGGCTGTTTTTCTGTTGAAAATGGGTCAAGTGATAAGAGTGTGAATCACCACACACACACAGATATTTCACACAGAAGTAGGACAGCAGAGCGTTCTGAAAAAATAAAGCTAATGCTAATGTTATGTTACGCCAGACTAGGGTGAAGGTTATCATGGTAACGTCATGGAGAAGCTGATATCTTTCTTTAATATCTCTATTAAAACAGGATCCTCTGGAGTCGAGGTGGGTGAGATGGTTCCTTACTGTGGACGTCTCCTCTCTGCTTGGTGACCTCCTTCTGGATGCTGTTGTCCACGGGCGTGGCCTGGGGGCGGGGCGGATGAGGGGGTCTGGTAGGAGGAGGCGGTGGGGGTCTGGTGGGCGGCGGGGGGGGTCTGCGGGTGGGGGGGGCCGGGGGGGTCAGCGGGGGCCACCTGGGTGGCACGTGCGGCTTGGGGGTGGGTCTCTTTGTGGGGACCGCCGGTTTCCGTGGAGGCGGGGTTATCCTTTTTGGGGGCGGGGTTATCTTCTTGGGGGGCGGGGTTGGGGGGGCTGTGGTGGTGAGGATCCTCCTGGGGGTCACAGGTGTCCGGACAGTGGTGGTGGTCCTCTTGCGGTCTGAGTCTGGGATGTGGTTGTGATGGTTGGGGGGGGGCTGGCCTGGTCTGGGGGGGTCGATAGCCACCTTGGGGATGGCTGCAACACAATAACAACACATGAAACAACAATAAGTGTGTAGGTGTGTATGTCTGTGTATGTGTGTGTGTGTGTATGTCTGTGTGTGTGTGTGTGTGTGTGTATGTATGTGTGTATGTCTGTGTATGTGTGTGTATGTGTGTGTGTGTGTGTATGTCTGTGTGTGTGTGTGTGTGTGTGTATGTGTGTGTATGTACGTGTGTATGTCTGTGTATGTATATATGTCCGTGTCTGTGTGTGTGTGTATGTCTGTGTATGTATGTGTGTGTGTGTGTGTGTGTATGTCCATGTCTGTATGTGTGTATCCATGGATAGATTAACACTCCACATCTCTCTTCCTGTTGATTCCTTTCTTTCCAGTATGATGTCATCAAAAAGAGACCAGGTCAGTGTTCTGTCTCAACATTCCTCAGGCTAAAGGCACAAGCATTCAACCGAGAGGAGGGGGAGAAGGGGAGGAGGGGGAGGAGGGGAGGAGGGGGAGGAGGAGGATGATGAGAGTGGGGATGACAGAGAGGGAGGTGGAGGGGGAAGGCAGGAGGCAGGAGGGAGGGAGAGAAAGAGAGGGGGGAGGGGGAGAGGGAGGGGCAAAGTGGTGGAACAAGGTATAGGAACTCAAGTCAGTTTACCCTGAGGTTCCAGGGGACTTTGATATTGGATACACAGACAAGGTATCAGGTTGGTTAGCAGTCTGTGTCGCCATGCCGACAGGCTACAAGTCTCTGGAGGTCTGCCAACACAGACCGTTCAACAAGTCTATCATGCTGCTGTCTCTCCTCCTCAGCCTCCAGCTCGCTTGTGTTTAGGTTCCAGTCCTCTAGGGGGAATTCAACTTCACTCGGAGAATTTAGCTGCTGTAGTAAAACAGCTATATATTTTTTTTGCGTGTTACCTAGCGACCAGGGGACTCGCTTCTTCACAGTGAAACCAAATACAGAGGCCCTCAGGGGCCATCCAGAAGAGAGGGAGAGAGAGAGGGAGAGAGAGAGGGAGAGAAAAACTACATTTTGGATGTCTGAAATCATTCAGATATTTTTTTTGTGGTTTTTCAAAGGTAAAGAAAAATGTATGGTTAGATGTGAGGCTGGAGGTCTTTACCCTCACCCCCCCCCCCCACACACACACACATTTGGAGGTCTTAACACCCTCCCCCCCCCCACACTTGGAGGTCTTAACACCCCCTCCCCCCCCCCCCCCCCCCCCCCACCTGGAGGTCTCCCACCCCCCCCCCACCACCACCACCAGACTAATCTGCCAGTGATTGACAGCTCTGACAATAACAGGAATTTCAACCCTTAAAGCTCTTAAGGTTTCTAAACCATCCTTACCATAAGACCCAGACTGTGTGTGTGTGTGCAGGGTGTGTGTGTGTTCAGTGTGTATGTGTGCAGTGTGTGAGTGCAGGGTGTTTGTGTGTGCAGTGTGTGTGTGCAGGGTGTGTGTGTGCAGGGAGTGTGTGTGTGCAGGGTGTGTGTGTGTGCAGTGTGTGTGTGTGCAGTGTGTGTGTGTAGGGTGTGTGTGTGTGGGGTGTGTGTGTGCTCACGTTTGCAGTCCTGGCCCTGGCCCCTGTATCCCTCTTTACACTTGCACTTGTAGGATCCTGGAGTGTTGTAGCAGTAAGCTGCACTGCTGCAGGGACTCTGGGCTGAACACTCATCAACATCTGCAGAAAAAGAGAGAGAGAGAGAGACAGAGAGAGAGAGAGAGAGAGAGAGAGAGGGGAGCCTAGTGTGAGGGGGGGTCTGGGAGTGTATGTGTGTGTGACAGAGAGAGAGAGATGGAGAAAGACAGAGAAAGAGAGAGACAGAAAAAGAGAGAGGGAGAAAGAGAGAGACAGACAGAGAGACATAGACAGAGAGAGATAGAGAGAGAGACAGAGAGATAGACAGAGAGAGAGAGAGAGACAGAGAGAGATAGACAGAGAGATAGACATAGACAGAGAGTGAGACAGAGAGAGACAGAGAAAGAGAGACAGAAAAAGAGATGGAGAAAGAGAGAGACAGAGACAGAGAGAGACAGAGAGAGAGAGAGAGAGACAGAGAGAGAGACAGACAGAGAGAGAGAGAAAGAGAGAGAGAGACAGAGAGAGAGACAGAGAGAGAGACAGAGAGAGAGAAAGAGAGAAACAGAGAGAGAAAGAGAGAAACAGAGAGAGAGAGAGACAGAGAGAAAGAGACAGAGAGAGAGAGACAGAGAGAGACAGAGAGAGAGAGAAAGAGAGACAGAGAGAGAGAGAGAGAGACAGAGAGAGAGAGAGACAGAGACAGAGAGACAGAGAGAGAAAGAGACAGAGAGAAAGAGAGACAGAGAAAGAGAGACAGAGAGAGACAGAGAAAGAGAGACAGAGAGAAACAGAGAAAGACAGACAGAGAGAGACAGAGAGAGAGAGACAGAGAGAGACAGAGAGAGAGACAGAGAGAGAGAGACAGAGAGAGAGACAGAGAGAGAGACAGAGAGAGAGAGACAGAGAGAGAGAGACAGAGAGAGAGTAGTAGACAGACTGACAGGCGGATGGATGGATGGATAGAAGACAGAAAGACAGACCTGTGGAGAACATGGCCTAATAACAAAGTATGTCCTTCATAAAATATATCCCTGTCTCTCTCTCCTGACTTCCTGTGTTCCTCTCTTTCTGCTCCTCTAACCTTATCTCTCTCTCCTCTCCTCCCTTTCCTTTCTCTCTCTCCTCTCTCACCCCTCTCCCGCTCCACCCTCTCTCTCTCCTCTCCTCCCTCTCCTCTTCCCTCTCTCTCTCTCCTCTCCTTTCCTCCCTCCCTCTCTCTCTCCTCCTCCCTCTCTCTCTCCCTCTCTCCTCTCCTCCCTCTCTCTCCTCCTCCCTCTCTCTGAGTCAAAACAGCACCTGCACTTCCTCCTGTTGACCCGACGACCCCACGGCACCCTCCCAGCCCCGCCCCTCTCTGTGCCCTTTGACCTTGGCTCCTCTCTGGGTCTGAGCGTGTGCGTGTGCGTGTCATCACCTATACACTGGTATTTGCCGTTGATGTACTGCAGGTCGAAGCCATCATGGCACTTGCAGATGTAGCTTCCGAACGTGTTGAGACACTTCCTGAAGCGAGGGCAGACCGCCACGCCGGCCGCACACTCGTCCACGTCTGGAACGGACAAGAAAGTTGGGTGAAACGTTAGTTTGAATTTCACAGACAGGAAGTGAAAGTGAAAAGGTGAGACGACACAGGACGACCTTGCTGGAAATAATCAGACGTCTGGAAACGATCTGAAGACTTGAGGGACACAAGGTTGCCAAAACAAGCCCGGAAAAACATAGCACGTAGTACTTCCTGAATAAAATACTGTGTATATTCACGCATTTCCATTGTTGACAGAGAACCGAGGGTCCTTATCTCTCATCTCTCTCTCCTCATCCTCCTCCCCCTCTCTCTAGCTTTCCTCCCCTTTCTATCTCGTTCTCTCTCTTCCTCCCCCCCCCCACCCCCACTCTCCCCCTCCCCCCCCCCCCCCCCCCCTTTATTGGCTTTCCTGGTTGATATTCATGAAGGGAAAGCTGAGCTCATGTTGGACGGTGCTGTGATCCAGGCTGCAGGTCTGTGTGTGGCCATGCATACATTCACAGCAGCGTGTTCTCAAGACACGCAAGGAGAAATCTGGTTCTGGATCAGGATAATACAGTTCAACAGACTGTATCCTGTCACAGGTCCACTTTAAGCAGTCGGATATGGAGGAACACAGCTGGATGAAGAGCAGCTTCATCTGGGTCCTACAAGTTCCCAAATCCTTCGGTTGTCTTGATTTTATCGACCCAGTCTGGAAAACTCACTTCCTGGTCTCACTTCCTGGTCTCACTTGCTGGTCTCACTTCCTGGTCTCACATCCTCGTCTCACTTCCTGGTTCTCAGTTTTTTTGGGGGGAGGGGTTTGTTTCCTTCTTTTCATTGGTTTCTTTTAGTTGTCTTTAAATAAATGTTACCTTTCAAACCCGTCTTGATAATGGTCTGTATTTTTATTGGACTGTGAAATGAAATATGATGCTGTCTCACGCTCGAACATTAAAC
>CM059329.1:6215937-6282497 GCA_030340685.1 Protosalanx chinensis | reverse complement strand
GACAGCTACGCAAACAGTCACACACACACACATTGAGCTGGACAGGAGCTGACTGTGAGCAGCCTTAAGCTTCTATCCTAAAGCTTCCTGTCTCACAGATGAACCCCTGAGGAATATGATGATGACTCATAACTCCTCCCACCCCAATCATAATACTCCTCCCACCCCAATCATAATAACTCCTCCCACCCCACCATAACAACCCCTCCCACCCAACCATAATAACTCCTCCCACGCCCACCATAACAACCCCTCCCACCCAACCATAATAACTCCTCCCACCCCCACCATAACAACCCCTCCCACCCAACCATAATAACTCCTCCCACCATAACAACCCCTCCCACCCAACCATAATAACTCCTCCCACCCCACCATGACAACCCCTCCCACCCAACCATAATAACTCCTCCCACCCCACCATAATAACCCCTCCCACCCAACCATAATAACTTTATTGATCCGACACTTTACAGTTGAGGCTGGGAGTGTCATCGATGCAGCAACACTGAGAGAAGCTGCAGTTAAGAGACCAAACTGATATCACACCTTAACATCCGTGATGAACATTTATTCAACTGAAATATTTAGAGAGAAGAGAGAGGAGAGAGAGGAGCGAAAGGAGAGAGAAAAGAGGAGATAGAGAAAGAGGGGAGAGGGAGAGAGAGAGAGAGAGAGAGAGAGAGAGAGAGGGGGGAGAGAAAAGAGAGAGAGGTGGCAAAAGTCAACAATGACGACACCCGGAGGATCATTTAAAAAACCCACTCTGACACCCCCCCTCACCTCCACCCCCTCCCCCCCCGCCACCAACCGACCCCATCTCAGACAAGCGAATCACGTGGCTGGATTTTGAGAGAGGTGATTATATTTAGTACAGCCAAGGGCAAGACAAGATGGGGGAGGGGGGGGGGGAGGCAAGAGAGAGAGAGACAGAGGGAGAGAGAGACAGGGAGAGAGACAGAGAGAAAGACAGAGAGAGAGGGAGAGAGAAAGAGAGACAGAGGGAGAGAGAGACAGACAGAGGGAGAGAGAGACAGAGAGAGAGAGAAATTGAGAAAGAGAGAGAGACAGAGAGAGAGACAGAGAGAGAGAGAGAGAGAGGGAGTGTGTTAGAGGGAGAAAGCAGCAGAAGCGAGAGAAACATGACGTCTGTAAGATGTGAGAACGTTTCATCAGAGCAGCAACAGAGGGAACTGAAATGATCTCGTTTAATCAACCAACACAGGGCTGCCTGCCGCTAAGAATCCTGGGTAACGTGAGCGCCAGCAGCAGTGTGACTGTGGCAGGACTGAAGGAATAACTGAACACGGTGAGGGGGAAAGTACTGAACAGTCCCCCCCCTCTGGGATTTGAAATGACTGAACACTGGAGATCAGGCAGGAATAAATGATCCCAGATCTCCAGGCTATGAAGCTCAGGTGGTTCAGGAGCGTTAATCAACCAGGAGAAGGCCACATGACGTTGTCTTGGAGACGTTTACCTGGGGGGGGGGGGATGCACTTTTCCCTCTGTCACTTTTCACACACACACACACACACTATCTTCCCCTGGTCATCCTAAGTGATTGCAGGGTAAAACTGAATTGTGGTGGGATGGAAAGAATCAAGGCGTTTATGAATATTCATGTTCTGACATTTGAGCTGAATCTCATCCAAGCGCAGTGAAAGTGGCTCTGCATTCCAATGTTCTCCACCCTTCCTCCCCCTCCATCTCTCTGTCCCTCTCTCTCCTCCCCCCTCTCTCTCTCCTCCCCCCCCCTCTCTCTCTCTCCTCCCTCCCCACCTCTCTCCTCTCCTCCCCCCCCTCTCTCCTCCCCCTCTCTCTTTCCTCCCTCCCCCCTCTCTCTCTCCTCCCCCCGCCCCCCTCTCTCTCTCCTACCTCCCCCCTCTCTCCTCCCCCCCTCTCTCTCTCTCCTCCCTCTTCCCTCTCTCTCTCCTCTCCTCCCTCCCCCTCTCTCCTCCCCCCCTCTCCCCCTCTCTCTCCTCTCCTCCCCTCCCTCTCTTCTCTTCTCTTCCCTCCCCCCTCTCTCTCCCTCCCTCTGACTCTGTGATAACAGATATTTTCCATGGCTGCCGCTTTACCCTGTGCCCAGGAGAGAAAGCCCACGAGCGTCCGAGCTGCGGCTGAACAAATAAATTACCCGACTGGTTAAGAGTAACTAACCTGGAAACCCTGTGGATGTGGCCTGATTCCTGCAGCTCTTCCTCTTCCATAAAGCTCCCTGTTAACGAGCCTCTGATGAGGGGGGTGTGGGGGGGGGGGGGGGGGCAGGAGCAGGTGAGGGTCCTCAGAGAGTTACGCTCAAGTATTAACCCAAGGGGTGACTGACTCATTGCCTGCTTAGAATACGATACTGCTCACACACACTTACACACACACTTACACACACTCAGACACAATCACACACGCCACACACAGACAAACTCACACACACAGGTAAACATACACACACGTTGTGTGTGTTGTGTGTGTGTGTTGACAGGAAGAGATGTCGTCAGGGTACGCAAGGTCATGGAATTCAGAGACAGTCTGGGTGTAACAAAACATCCCCAGAACAGGTGATGGACTAGCAGCTTGTCAGAGCAGTGACAGATCTAGCCCCCCCTCCTCCATCACTCTCTCTCTCTCCCTCTCTCTTCACCTTACTCTCTCTCTGCCCCCCCCTCTCTCTCCCTCCTCATGTTTACCCCTCTCTCTGCCACATCAGTTCTTGTTATATTAAGCCTGCTGAGACAAGAGGGGGGAGACAGGAGGGAGGGAGAAGTGGTTCCACACTATGACTCCATTCATCTCCCCCTGATGGCTGGGTTACATGTGTGATGACTTTCCCCACAACACTGGAATCACCCCCGCCTTCATGCCAGCGCCGCCCCAGGGGATGAAACAAGCTAGACTGTCAGGTCAGGCTCCCAGCCCCTCTATCTTGGGTCAGGACCCAGCCCCCTCCATCTTGGGTCAGGACCCAGCCCCTCTATCCTGGGTCAGGTCAGTCTCCCAGCCCCTCCATCCTGGGTCAGGCTCCCAGCCCCTCTATCCTGGGTCAGGACCCCAGCCCCTCTATCCTGGGTCAGGTCAGGCTCCCAGCCCCTCTATCCTGGGTCAGGACAGGCTTCCAGCCCCTCTATCCTGGGTCAGGACAGGCTCCCAGCCCCTCTATCCTGAGTCAGGACCCCAGCCCCTCTATCCTGGGTCAGGTCAGGCTCCAGCCCCTCTATCCTGGGTCAGGTCAGGCTCCCAGCCCCTCTATCCTGGGTCAGGACCCAGCCCCTCTATCCTGGGTCAGGACCCAGCCCCTCTATCCTGGGTCAGGCCAGGCTCCCAGCCCCTCTATCCTGGGTCAGCCTCCCAGCCCCTCTATCCTGAGTCAGGACCCCAGCCCCTCTATCCTGGGTCCAGGGACCCAGCCCCTCTATCCTGGGTCAGGACCCAGCCCCTCTATCCTGGGTCAGACCCAGCCCCTCTATCCTGGGGTCAGGCAAGGCTCCCAGCCCCTCTATCCTGGGTCAGCCTCCCAGCCCCCCTTCTATCCTGAGTCAGGACCCCAGCCCCTCTATCCTGGGTCAGGCAAGGCTCCCAGCCCCTCTATCCTGGGTCAGCCTCCCAGCCCCTCTATCCTGAGTCAGGACCCCAGCCCCTCTATCCTGGGTCAGGCTCCCAGCCCCTCTATCCTGGGTCTGTCAGGGTCGGTCTGGGGGGGTGTAGAAACTGGTGTAGGTGTGCATAGGAGAAAGACGTGTTTGTGTGTAAGAGAGCGATATATGTGAGCGTGAGAGAGATAGAGAGAGCGAGAGAGAAAGAAAGATGTGTAGTGTGTGTGTGTGTGAGAGAGATAATTGTTGTGTGTGCGTGGGAATGTGTGTGTTTTGACATGAGTTGTTAAGCGTGTGTGAGTGTGGGCGCACACCAGCCCACTCACAGGAGACAAACTGGCTCGTCACTTTGCTACAGGCACGCGCACACACACACACACACAAAATGCAGTTTGAGTTGAGGAGCAGTAGCTCTTGTTCATATGAAAGACCTCTTCTGAATCTCAGGCTGCTGTTTCATCTCCTATCTGCATGTTTGCTGCGCTAAGTTCCCACTCTGCATAAGTACTCACACACTCACTCCCTCCTCCCATCATTACATCCTCCCTCCTCCTCTCCTCCTCCTCCTCTCTCACTCCCTCCCTCCTCCTCTCTCTCTCCCTCCCCTCTCCCTCCTCTCTCTCCTCTCTCCCTCCCTCTCTCCTCTCCCTCCTCCTCTCCCTCTCTCTCTCTCTCTCTCTCCCCTCCTCACTCCCCCTTCTCCCTTGTCTCTCCCTCCTCTCTCCCTGTTCCCTCCCTCTCATCCCCTTCCCTCCCCCCCCTCCTCCTCTCTCCGCCCACAGACGCTGGCCCTCGTTCCTCCCCTCACTCGCCCCGCACCCCCGCTCACAACCGCGATCCGCTCAGCAGAACTTTTCCTGTGTGCATTAAGGACGAGCGCTGAGTCCGAGGAACACAAGTCTGTCAGAGAGACACGGAACCTTCTGAGAACCTTCCGAGAACCTCCCTGAACCTTCCCAGAACCTCCCTGAACCTTCCCAGAACCTCCCTGGTTCCAGACTGCAGGACTCTGAAGGTGGTGAAAATGAGGTGGGCAGTGATTGTTGTAGTCAGACATGTTGGCCAGAGAGCCGTCTGTGTTCGCCCTCATCTCACGCCTCCAGCACATCGGACAGAACAGGATTCTAACTCTGAGATGCTGTACTGACCTCAGGGGGGGGGGGTCAAAGGTCTCAGGTGACAGAGACGATAAAACGCTCTGAGTAGGAATCTGACTCACAGAGACTATCGGGATATTTTTCCTCATAAAAAGAAAATCCTCTTTAGGATGTTCTTGCCTGAGGGAGGGACTCCAAATCCTGTTACATAAAAAATAAACAGAGGGTAACCACGGACGCACATACACAGATACACACGCTCCCACACAGACACACAAAGACACATACACAGACACACATTCACTCCCACACAGACACACACAGCGAATGTTACAACACGGGAAAAAACATGAACATTCTCCTTCCTAATGTGAACAGCCGTATTAGGTGATGTTGCTGCCGTGGTGACAAAAACAGACAAACAGAAATAAACAGAACGGAAAGATAAACAGACAGAGTGGAACAGAGGGAGAGACGGAGAGAGAGACAGGGAAAGAGAGAGAGACAGAGAGGAAAGAGAGACAGAGAGAGACAGGAAGAGAGACAGACAGGAAGAGAGACAGACAGAGACAGAGAGACAGGGAGAGAGAGAGAGAGAGAGACAGACAGGAAGAGAGACAGAGAGAGACAGACAGGAAGAGAGACAGAGAGAGAGACAGACAGGAAGAGAGACAGAGACAGACAGGGAGAGAGACAGACACTCCTGTCTGTAATCGACAAGGCAACAGCCACCTGCCAGATACGGCTACCACGGCAACCAATGGCTGCCACCGTCACCGCGCTGTGGCTCTGTGGAGAGTGTGTGTGTGATGTGTGTGTGTGTGTGTGAGTGTGATGTAGAGCTGGGTGATATATCGTAAAAAAAACACGATATCGATACACCCCTACACACGATACGCTTTTTGATGAGACGGTTTTTAATATATTTTTTTTTCATCGTGAGCCGCTTCACGCTTTAGTTTCCCTCTCCTGCCAATCATGAATATCGCTAAAGATCTGGCCCCCGTTTACACGGTACAGCATGACGGATTTAAGAAAACGATCAAAACATTGGATAACCGGTACTCGATGCCTTCAAGCAACTCTTTTTCAAATGTTGCAAATACCTGCAATACCTAACCCTGCCATGTACGACGAGAAGCGGGCAGCTGTCTGAATTAAGAGAAGTAGAAACTTCTCAGCAACATCGGACCATGGAACCTTATGAGTCTGACAGGCCATCTGAATGACTTCACCATGAAAAGCAGATGCCCTGCAATATTTATGTTTGCTGTTAACTATTTACGTATTTGAGTTGTAAGTTTTATTGGGTCAGTGGTCCCGAACATTTGTGAGAAGTTGGAAAAGTTGGAAAGGTTCCTGTTCAATATTAAGCCCTTTGTGCTTTTTTGGAAAAAGCTTGTTTTGCACTTAATGAACAGCTAAGTATGCTCAATAGTAGTTCAATAATTGTTGTAATGCTAACTGCAAATATGCAAATTTTGGGTTTCAATAAAGATGTAACTTTATTTTTTTTATCGTGCAGAAAATCGCAATATCAATTTTGATTAAGAAAATCGTGATACGCATTTTTTCCAGAATCGCCCAGCCCTAGTGTGATGTGTGTGTGTGTGATGTGTGTGTCCTACCCCTCTCCCCCATCACAGAGAGCAAATACATCACTGAAGACACTTAAAAATTCATTAGCACCTTCCTGGAAACACATTATAGACTGGAGAGGCTTGGCTGGACACACACACACACACACACACACACACTCACACCATACACACATTCGAAAGGGGGGATGAAAGAAGAGGGGGGGAGATAGAGATGGAGTGAGATATCTTTTAGAAGTGTTGCTGTGAAGGTGGAAATGGGGGATGAGGAGAGAAGAGAAGGAGGGGAGGAGGAGGAGAGAAGGAGAAGGAGGGGAGGACAGGAGAGCAGGAGAAGAGTCTTACCTTCAGTGGGGTTTACAGAGGCAGGCAGTGTGTCCCAGGAGAGGCGGACCAGGAGGGACAGGGATGAGGAGAGAAGATAGGCTGAATGCCCTGGACCTAGGAACACACACACACACACACACGTATGAACACTGGGAACTATACAAGACACACACACCACTGTAAACACTGGACATTACACAAATACACGCTACTGAAAATATAAACACTGGATATGATGCCAAGACACACACAAAATAGAGTGGCTATTCCTGTGGGGACTAACCCTAACCCTAACCTTAACCCTGACCCTAGGACCTAACCCTGACCCTGGCACCTAACCCTGACCCTAACTTAACCCTAACCTTAACCCTAACCCTGACCCTGGCACCTAACCCTGACCCTAAACTTAACCCTAACCCTAGCACCTAACCCTGACCTTAAACCCTAACCTCCCCCCCTCCCATCCCCTGGAGACATTAGCAGAATACAGGGTTGTGGGTTGTGGTTTCTCTCAGCTGGCATGCAGGAAGCTGTCAGAAGCAAGGCAGTCACACGCACACACACACACACACACTCACTGAGACTCTGCCAGGAGGATTAGGAGGCTGGCTCCAGTGCAGCTGCTGTCATAGCTGGGCCCCAGAGAAGCTGTGTGTGTCTCTGTCTCTGTACCAAAGAATGTGTGTGTGTGTGTGTTCCCGTGTGTGTGTGTGTTCACAGCAGCATGTGTCTAAACACATTTCAGCTGCTCTGTCTTTAACGATGCCCCCCCCCCCCCCAGCTTCCTGCCTCAGGCAGACACATGACGTGCAGGCGAGACTGGATGGCAGCAGTAGAGAGACCAGCAGGAGAGAGACCAGCTAGAGAGAGACCAGCAAGAGAGAGACCAGCAAGAGAGAGACCAGCAAGAGAGAGACCAGCAAGAGAGAGACCAGCAAGAGAGAGACCAGCAAGAGAGAGACCAGCAAGAGAGAGACCAGCAAGAGAGAGACCAGCAAGAGAGAAACCAGCGAGAGAAACCAGCAAGAGAGAGACCAGTCTCACTCTCACTCTAGGGGGCCGTATATCGCAAGTGAGAGAGAGAGAGAGAGAGAGAGAGAGAGAGAGAGAGAGAGAGAGAGAGAGAGAGAGAGAGAGAGAGAGAGAGAGAGAGAGAGAGGGAGAGGATTGTTGTTCTAGTCATAAACATGCAGGACAGTGAAAACCGGCTGTAAAATGTTATGGCTGCTTCGCCTAGAGGATGGTGTGTGTGTGTGTGTCTGTGAGTTTAATTTGCCGTGCGGAGGGAGGACCAGAATGTGCTAACGTGTGTGTAAGTGTCCAACAAACCTGGAGGGAGGGAGGGAGGGAGGAAGAACTGAAGTGTCAATGTGAACTGAAGTGTTTGTGAGAGTTTAGATCAGGGGTCTTCAACCCTGGTCCTCAGGGGCCACTGTCCTGAAGGTTCTAGATGAATGTGTCATTATGAGGCCTTCCACAGACCTTGATAACAACCCATTCAGTACACTCGGGTGTGCTGGAGCAGGGAAACATCTAGAACCTTCAGGACAGTGACTCCCTGAGGACCACGGTTGCCTTTCCCTGCTTTAGAGAGACAAGAGAGACGTCTCTCTGTTTCCTCGTCAGAGCGAGCTGAAGGCTGCTGCTCTGTTATGGAGAAAAGGACACTTAAATGCTTCGATATAGCTCTCTGCAGAGACTGACAGGAAGATAATAAATCTATTAAGCCTGAAGAAAAGATCGTCTCCCAGTCTATATACAGAAGAACACAGGACAATCATCCCCTAAGAGGCACACTCATGCTCTGCAGCCACTCAATAACTGACAGCAGAGCATGGAAAAACATGCTAGTTTAGGAATCATGACCAAGGCAAGACGGACTGTGAGTGTGTGTGTGTGTGTGTGTGTGTGTGTACAGAGAGGACGTGTGTGTGTGTGTTACAGAAAGGACGTGTATGTGTGTGTGTGTGTGTGTGTGTGTAGAAAGGGGCCACGGGTGTGTATGACAGTTCCGTGACTCTTTTCAACAACTGTCTCCTGAACCCCCACAGAGAGAGCAGGGGGAGAGAGAGAGAGAGAGAAAGAAAGAGAGGAAGAGGGGGGGAGAGAGGGAGGGGGAGAGAGAGAATAAAGGACAAGAGAGGAGCGATCAAAGGATGTCCAGAATCACAAAAGAAAATCCATTACGTTCAGTTTAGTCATTGTGGGTCTGGGGCCTCCGATGAAGGCCACCTGGCCAGTCCCCAGGCTTTCCTGCTGCGCTTCACCGATCACGAGAGCCTCTGCTGGGGCAGGGGGGGCGGGGTAAGGGGCCTGAGGGGAGGAGAGGACCAGACCACAGGCCTCGGCAGCTCGAACGACACCAGGAACTTCCTGAACACGGAGGTACCACCGCAGCAGGAGGGGAAGCTGGGATAGCATACTGGAGGAGCCCTGGGTCTGGAGGGAGGGAGAGAGGGGGGGGAGGGGAGGGAGGGAGAGAAAGAGATGATTAAGTTACTTAAGTGACCTTGCAGGAGTGATATCTGTACTACAGACAGTCACTCCAAGGCGCCATGCATAATTTATGATGGCCCTCGTTATGACAAGAGGGGCGGTTACCAGGGCGACCAGGGTGTAAATAACAGCGTGACAAGGTGGCTCTGAGAGTTCTTTTGTTACCACGGTAATGAAGACGGCCTGTCTATCTGTCTGGAGTGTGTGTGTCTGCAGACAGGTGTGGATCAGCCCATCCCACAAGTGGAAAGGTATACAGAAGGTTTAAGAAATGGGAAATGAAATCTGTCTTGTGTTTGGACAGCATGCAGGTAGGATGCAGGAATGATTACAGCACAGGCAGGAAAAGGTGACCGCATGTTTACATTAGCTGTCTGTCTCTCTGGCCTGGTGCCAGGGCCAAGGAGAGGAGAAGAGGGAGTGACCAGCCATAGGCTCCAGAGAGAGGAGAGGAGGAGAGGAGGGAGAGGAGGAGGAAAGGAGACAAGGAGGAGAGGAGGATAGGAGGGAGTGATCAGCTCCAGGCTCCAGAGAGGACGAGAGGAGGAGAGAGAAGACGAGAAGAGAGGAGAGATCAGCTCCAGGCTCTAGAGAGGAGGAGAGAGGAGGAGGAGAGAAGAGGAGAGGAGGGAGTGATCAGCTCCAGAGAGGAGGAGAGGAGGGAGTGATCAGCTCCAGAGAAGAGGAGAGGAGGAGAAGAGAAGAGGAGAGGAAAGGAGGGAGTGATCAGCTCCAGGCTCCAGAGAGGAGGAGAAGAGGAGAGGAGAGGAGGGAGTGATCAGCTCCAGGCTCCAGAGAGGAGGAGCTCAGCTGTGTATTGAGAGAGTCTGATGAGGCTGATCAGCAGAAATAACAGAAGAAACACCGTCCTTCACTCAAGTACTAAAGCTTCATCACACACAGGACAGAGAACAGAGAAGAAGAAGAAAATGAGTCTTTATAAAAGGGATGGCAGATTCACCATAAAAGTAATTCCCGAGATTTAAAGAAATAAAAACAATCAAATAAAAGAAAAAAGCAGAAGTTATGGTTTTACCAGGAAGTGATGTATGCATGGCAGCAGCACCAGGTCTGTCAGAGTGAAGTAGAGGCCCTCAGCAAAGACATGTTCCAGGGAGGGTAGCCTAGCTGTCTTCACCTTCCTGATCTCAGAGCTCTCTCTGGTGGCCGGAGGTGGAACTGCACCCACCGAGAGCTTGGCCAGGGCAGCCTGCAGCTCGAGCCTGTCTGACAGCTCCGGGTTCTGGGTAGGAGGGCAGGGGGAGGTGCCTGAAACCTCTTCAGGAGTCTGGAGGTCAAACAGTCCAGTTTATACTTTTAAAATGTGGTCATAATCCAGGCTTTCACAGTCACTACAGACATAGAAAGTGTGTTCAGCCAATAACCAACAAGTTCAAACATCATTTTCAAGACACATCAAGACACTTTTATCCAAAGCGACTTCCAAGAGAGAGTTTTACAAAAGAGCATCGGTCACTGATCATGACAACATGATCCCCAAACATTGCAGTTAGTCAGATTAAGAAACATACATCGTGTGAAACCAAACAAGTGCCAAAGGGAAGAGCCACAAGACCTCACCTTCTGAGGAGCTGAACCATCCTCTTCCTCCTCTTCCTCCTTCTTCTTCCTCTGGCCTAGTTTCTGCCGCCGGACCTTGTCATCATTGTGGACCTTGACAGGCTCGCCCAGCCTCTTCTCTAATTGGAGGATAGCGTCAGGGAGGTGCTGGGATTGGTCAGCGGGCTGCAGGAGGTGGGACTCCACAGCTGAAGGGATGCTGAGCTCACACAGCCTGGTCCACGGGCTCACCTGGGGGGGGGGGGGGGGGGGGGGAGGGAGGGAGGAGAGGGAGGGAGGGAGGGAGGGGAGGAGAGGGAGGGAGGAGAGAGATGAGGAGAGGGAGGAAGATGAGGAGAGGGAGGAAGGGGAGGGAGATGAGGAGAGGGAGGGAGATGCAGAAAAGGAGGGATGACAGGGAGGGAGGAGAAGGGATTTACTGTATATAAAGACGCCCCAGGTTCAAATCCCTCCCTCAAATGTTTGGATGAACACATCATCTAACCCTTCTGAGCACCGTACCTCAGCGCAGGCTTTCAGACAGGTGTTCCTGAAGCCCAGCAGAGCTGACACATCCCCCCTGGAGGGATCCTCCTCCACCGTCCTCCTGACCATGTGTCTGAGCACCACAGCCAGCCCGGCCCTGCAGTACCTCCCTGTGGGGTCCAGCACGGCCGGCAGACGGCAGCCTCTCACCAGCCCAGGAAGCTCCTCCACCCCCACCTCCGACACAGCCAGGAAGTCTGGGACACGCGTCCCCCAGCACAGCGAGGAGCCTCGGGGGGCAGAAGAGACCAGGAACACCTGGAAAGACTTGCACTCGCAGTAGGAGAGGAGGAAGAGGGTGATGGAGGTGTGGAGGGGAAGATCGGAGCTGGGGGGAAGGTTGAGATCGAGGTAGAGGCGCTCTTGTTGCAGGGTGGAGTTGGTGTTCATCATTGACGTCTGTTAATTAAAGGATGTTAATTCTCGTTCAGAATACAAGATGGTTCTCAACAGGTGACACTAGCCTAGTCAGTTCTGAATAACTCAATAAGGTAAATCTTTTCGAGTCCTGTATTAAACTTAAAAACTGCATGTTTATGTTGTGTGTTTGTGCAAGCTAGGTGGCTCACAATCTGTTAAAGAAATAACAAGAAGTTAAAAACCCTCGCAGAGCAGCAACATTGAACCTCAATCTGAATGTTTCCTCCCTGGTTTTCATTCAGCTTCAACAGAAAACACATCTTTACTGATCATTTAAACATCGAAATGTTGGTGGTGTTCTGTATTACTGTCAGTGCCTGAATATAACATTATAAACACATTAAAAACACGTCATAAACAGGTTATAAACATACTTACAGGATGAATGTTGTGTTTTCAAACAAACCCACGTTGTTTTAAATTGAGGCTGTGTCACACTTTAAATCGTCCGGATTAATTTGTGGTAAAAATAAAGATGAACGGGATTTATGGCAACGGGGATTCATCATAAATCTATTGCATTTAATATAATTCAAATGATGATGTATAAACTTGAGATAATATTTAATTTAATTGAGTTGAGATAAGGGGAATCAATAAACCCTCTTGTTGTTTCTCGGGACTCATTTAAATGTTCAGAGCAGGAAGTGAAGGTGTTTCCTGCTGTGTTCAGTAATGAAGCTGAACATCACTGAACAAATGTCCTGATTAACCCCGAGATTGTGACAAACACGTAGCAGAAGGTAAGATCAGACCCATCAGATCATCTTAAACAGATGGAAAGAGATTCACAGATAGAAACACAAGCTGGTCTAAACCTGCTAGCTCAGATGCTAACAGCTACCAGCCTTCAGTCCTGCAGGATCTCTTCCTCATCCAGACTCCAGCTCTTTATAACTTAATAAAGTCTTAATATCTTAATATATAAAGTCTGAATACTTTATAAAGTCACATAAACCAGCTGGATGGATCCTCTGTTCACTGTGGTTAACTGAACCCTGGTATTAAAGCTTCTGTTTCAGTCCAGGTCATCATGGCTGGATCAGTGAGTCTGGAGTTAGATCCCATCTTCCTGAAGGGGCTGGGATATCTGCACTCCAAGAGTAAAGACTCAGCAGAGAAACTCAGAGCTCTCCTGGACGAGTCTCTCTCTGGAAGAGCATCAGACTCATCCTACCGGTCTCTCCAGAAGGTGAGGAACCTCAGCACAGTGGGGAGGGATGGACTAGAGTTTGAGCAGGTGGGGAGAGTGTCACTGTGTTGCTTGATGATAGAGCGAACTGAGGTGGAAATTCTAATCCTGACGTCAATATTCGGCGTGTTGTAACTACACTTCTTGTAGTCTTAGTAAATATAGTGTGTGTTAGTAAACCTTGTGTGTCAGTAAACCTTGTGTGTTAGTAAACATTGTGTGTTAGTAAACCTTGTGTGTCAGTAAATATAGTGTGTGTTAGTAAACCTTGTGTGTTAGTAAACATTGTGTATTAGTAAACCTTGTGTGTTAGTAAACCTTGTGTATTAGTAAACCTTGTGTGTCAGTAAACCTTGTGTATTAGTAAACATTGTGTATTAGTAAACCTTGTGTCAGTAAACCTTGTGTATTAGTAAACATTGTGTGTTAGTAAACCTTGTGTATTAGTAAACCTTGTGTGTTAGTAAACCTTGTGTATTAGTAAACCTTGTGTGTCAGTAAACCTTGTGTATTAGTAAACCTTGTGTGTTAGTAAAGCTTGTGTGTTAGTAAAGCTTGTGTATTAGTAAACTTTGTGTCAGTAAACCTTGTGTATTAGTAAACCTTGTGTTAGTAAACCTTGTGTGTTAGTAAACATTGTATGTTAGTAAACCTTGTGTATTAGTAAACCTTGTGTGTTAGTAAAGCTTGTGTGTTAGTAAAGCTTGTGTATTAGTAAACTTTGTGTCAGTAAACCTTGTGTATTAGTAAACCTTGTGTCAGTAAACCTTGTGTGTCAGTAAACCTTGTGTGTCAGTAAACCTTGTGTGTGACTGTGTGTTGTCAGGACGTGGACGTGTCCAAGCTGTCGGTGTCTAAGATGAGTAAGCAGGACTCCAAGTCTTCCTCCAGCTCTTCATCATCCAGCAGCAGCAGCAGCAGCAAGTCCAGCAGCTCAGAGAAGAGCAGGAAGGAGGCGGAGAAGAGGCCAGCTGAGAAGGTGAGGGGGGAGGGAGGAGGGAGGGAGGAGGAGAAGGTGAGGAGGGAGGGAGGAGGTCTGGAGAGGGAGGGGGAGGTCTGGAGGAAGGAGGTCTGGAGGGGGGAGGTCTGGAGGGGGAGGTCTGGAGGGAGGAGGTCTGGAGGAAGGAGGTCTGGAGGGGGAGAAGAGGCCGGGTGAGAAGGTGAAGTTCTTGTCCTGTCCTCCCCCAGGTGCGGGTGGTGGAGTTGGTGGAGGGTCCTGACCCCCCTAAGAAGCCCCGTGTGGAGAAGCAGGAGAGCAGCTTGTCCCCTGTGCCGCTGCCCCCCAGCAGGGAGCTGCCTCTGGCCCTGCCTGACCTGTCCAGCTTCGATGAGACCAGCGCAGACGACTTCGCCATGGAGGGAGATGGGCCTGGCCTGTGTGGTGTGCAGGTGAAAGGGGGAGGGAGAGGGTGAGGGAGAGGGAGGGACAGACAGAGGGAGGGAGCCAAAAAATCACACATTCTAAATCCTTCCTGTGTGCCTGAACCCACTTCCTGTGCGTCTTCTTCTGTGGTCCAGACAGATGACGGTGATGTCAGGGAACCAGCTGGTTGAGTGTCAGGAGTGTCATAACCTGTATCACCAGGACTGCCACAAGCCTCAGGTGACGGACAAGGACGCCAACGACCCCAGGCTCATCTGGTACTGCGCACGCTGCACACGCCAGATGAAACGCATGGTGAGGACGGGAGGGGGTCAGAGGTCACACAGGGGTCAAACGCAAAGGACGAATGCTCAGGGACAGGATGAAAGGTCACGCTGTCCTCTCTCTCCCTCTCCTCCCTCCCTCCCCAGGCTCAGAAGACCCAGAAGCCTCCCCAGAAGACCTCCCCTGTGGGCGGAGCCAGTGCCCCCCTGGTGAAGGCGGAGCTTCTGGTGAGAAAGCAGGAGGGCAGGAGCCGGCCGGACACCAGCACCACCTTCCAGGCCTTCAAACGCTCCGAGGGAAAGGTGGGCAAACACACACACACCAACACACTCACCCCCCTACACACACACACAGACACACTCACCCCCATACACACACACAGACACCGACACACTCAACCCATACACACACACACCGACACACTCACCCCATAAACACACACACACAGACACTCACACACACACACCCGAGATGCAATCAATGGTCATTAGCCGTGTCCTATAGGAGATGTTATGATTGTTGGTTCTATAGCTGTGTGTGTGTGTGTACATGTGTTTGTGTGTGTATCTCTCCAGGCCTCCACCACTGTCTCCTCCAGCCCCTCTGTCACCAGCTCCTCCCTCCCCTCCTCCAGCGGGCTGACAGGCTGGGCTGCCTTCGGAGCCAAGACCTCCTCCACCGCCCCGCCCCCTTCCTCCAAACTCCCTCCCTCCTCTTCCTCCTCCTCCTCCTCCTCTGCTCCCAGCAGCAGTAAGGCTTCCCCCCCCGGCCCCCCCTCTGGACAGAAGCCAGTGGTTCTGTCCGGCCTGGCCGGAGCCAAGTCGTCCCTGGGCAGTACCAAGTTGGGGGGGGGCAGCGGCAACAATGGCTCCAGCTCTGCTTCTGTGCCTCAGAAACCCCCCCCTTCCCTGACGGGGGCCAAGCAGGGGCTGAACCGCGCCCCCAGCGGGGAGGGAAGGGGGGGCGGGGCCAGCTCGCCCGGTGGGGGGTCCCCGAGTCTGGGGGGGAACGGGGGCGGGGCTAAGGCGGCGGGAGGGGCGGGGCCAGCAGCGGGGGCGGGGCCAGCAGCGGGGGACAAGACTCCGACTTCCCAGGAGTCTCAGCTGAACGCTCTGAAACGCCTGCAGATGGTGAAGAAGAAAGCTGCTCAGAAGAAACTGAAGAAGTGAGAGAAGGGGAGAGAGGGGAGAGGGGGGAGGGGGGGAGAGCCAGGGAGGGAGAGCCAGGGAGGGAGGAGTAATGTAGTGGATGGCGATAGAGAGATATGGAGAGACATTGGAGAGAGAGAGAGAGAGAGAGCGAGAGAGAAAGAGAGATGGAGAGAGATGGAGAGAGAGATGGAGAGAGAGACAGATAGAGAGAGAGATGGAGAGAGAGAGACAGAGATAGAGAGAGAGATGGATATATAGAGAGAAATGGAGAGAGAGATGGAGAGAGAGATATGGAGAGATGACCAGTTGTCAGACATCTTGAGTCAGCAGAGTAGAGCAGAGGGTCAGTCCAGTCCCTGTAGAAGCCGTTAACATGGAGGGATCATCCCGGTACATCTGACTACTTGAATTTATACGTTCAGAAATATGAAATGCTGCTGGCATGGCCTTGTGAGTCGCAGTCGTCGTGGCAGCGGTCGTCATGGCAGCAGTGTCTGTGCCTCATGACTTAGTTGGAGCCTCAAGGTCACAGTTTTTTTTTATGACGAAAAAATTAAAAGCCTCTTTATCAAGTTGTCTGTTGTTGTTTTCTAATGTTGATTGTTTTTTTGGGGAAGTTGTGCGAGTGTATTTGACCTCTGAAACAATGACAGGAACCAAATATTTTCAATAGAGATTATCAATATATTTATTAATTTAAGTGACATCTTAAAATACATATATATATTTATATTTCCTGTCTCATGAAACTATTCCTTCATTAAAATCTTTCAAAATACATTCCTTAAATATATCTGAATAAATCATCTGACACCAATCCCAAACACTGCAGCTGGCGAAACCAAGCACCTTCAATTTGCATGATTTAGCTTCTAAGATAACGTGTGTCATTACAACAGTCACGTTCTGAACGCATCTGTAAAAATAACAACTTCATTAGATGACTGTTGACACTGGCCTCGTCTAAATACTTGAACACGTCCTCCCTCGCTGATTCCACAGAGGGAATCTCTGCTCTCCCCAGATCAGTCTGACCAATCACACACCTCGAAACAGATCAGTCTGACTTCCTGTTTTGGACAGGAAGGAACCCTGTAGTTCTTCACCTGCTTGTAGGTGTCAGAGGTCAGAGGCGTACCCTTCATTCATCCTGTCTTCCTTCACTCCTTCCTTCTTTAGTTCCCTCAACCTTTTTCCTCCCTCTATCCTTCCTTCCCTCCCTCCCTCCCTCCCACCTTCTTTTCCCTCCCTCTCTCCTTCCCTCCCTTTCTCCTTCCCTTCCCTCCCTCCTTCCCTCCACCTCCTCCCCTCCCTCTCCTTCCTTATCTCCTTCCCTCCCTCCTTCCCTCCACCTTCTTCCCTCCCACTCCCCTCCCTCCTCCTCCCCTCCCCCCTCCTCCCCTCCCCTCCCCTCCCCTCACCCCCTCTCCATCAGGCGTAGGACATCTTCCCCAGGTAGTTAGCAGGCACGTAGCCCCGCCTCCCTCCGGCCTCAGCCAACCACCAGTCCTTATTTCCTCCCAGATCGCTGAACTGCAGGATGCTGACATGTTGATACTCCTGCAGGGTGAGTTCCTGCTCGCAGCGGGCTGTGAACGCGTACACCGCGTAGAACTGGGGGGGGGGGGGGGGCAAAGGTCAGGGGGCAAAGGTCAGGGGGCAGAGGGCAGGCCCGTCAGTAAACACACAGTTCAGTATTCCAGAGGTGTTTTTTAATGTTTCTCAGATCAGAGCGTTAACTGAAGAGTGTGTGTTTACCAGGATGGGTGGTTAACCAGCAGGTGGCACTGTTGGTTCATAACACTGACAGACTAGCATGCTGGCACACACACACACACACACACACACACACCTACTTCACACCACTTGTCTCTTGACTTCTCTCCCAGTGTTCATATAAACCTGAAGTAAGGTCAACTCTCCAGTCCCCCTGCACCCCCAGGGGGGTCTGGGTCTGGGTCTGGGGGGGGGCTTAGTCTTGGGGGGGAGAGGACTGGGTTTGGGGGGTTGGGGGGGGGTACTGGGTCTGGGGGGGGAGAGGGCTGGGTCTGGGGGGGTGGTCTAGGGGGGACTGGGTCTGGGGGGGGCTTAGTCTTGGGGGGGAGAGGACTGGGTCTGGGGGGGACTGGGTCTGGGTCTGGGGGGTTGGTCTGGGGGGGACTGGGTCTGGGGGGGACTGGGTCTGGGTCTGGGGGGGGCTGAGTGACTGGAGCACTGGCCTCTTCTAATCATCTGCTCTATAAAGCTGCATGCTGGGATTTACTGCTGCACTGGAATTAACACCCCTATTTTACAGAGGAGTGCACACACACACACACACACAGCCACACACAGCCACACACACACACAGCCACACACACACAGCCACACAGAAACAGCCACACACACACACACAGACATACACACACACAGCCACATAGCCACACACAGCCACAAACACACACACAGACACACACACAGCCACACACACACAGAGACACACACACACTTGTCTTGACAATACATCTGGGAGTCTTACCTGCTGGTCGTCTCCATCCACACTCAGTTCCAGTTCCTCCCCCTGCAGGCCAGACAAGGTACTGCAGCTGTCAGACCCCCGCAGGCCAGACAAGGTACTGCAGCTGTCAGACCCCCGCAGGCCAGACAAGGTACTGCAGCTGTCAGACCCCCGCAGGCCAGACAAGGTACTGCAGCTGTCAGACCCCCGCAGGCCAGACACGGTACTGCAGCTGTCAGACAGACTAAAGCTCTTCATGCTTCCACTGCCAGACACAAACAGGCTGAGGTTGTCGAAGTCATCATCCAGGATGAGGGACTGGTGCTTGGGGTGGCTGTCCTGGGGCAGGGGGGTGGAGGCTGGGGTGGAGGTCAGTGTCTGGTCCCTCTGGGGATTGTAGCGCTTCAGGAAGGTGGAGTAGGTGTAGCCTTGGGAAGCTGGGGGGCAGAGTGGAGGGACGGAGGGTTACAGTTGTGTGTGTGTGTGTTTGGTCTTGTTTACCTAACCTTGTGGGGACCTAATTTAGTGGTGTAGTGGAGTGAGTGTGTTCGAAAGAAAGGTAGTCAGTTAGTCAGAGAAAACTGTGTCAGAGTAAGAGAGAGAGAGGGGGAGAGAGAGAGGGGGGAGAAAGAGAGAGAGAGAAAGAACGGGTGAAAGAAAGACAGAGAGAGAGAAAGACTATCCTCATCCCATGTGGAACAACACCACCAGTACTTCCTCATGTAGCTCCTCCCCACACCTCCTCCCCACACCTCCTCCTGTGTGTGAATGTGTGTGAGCATGTGAGCCTGTGTGAGTGTGTGTGTGTGTGTGTATGTTTGAGCGTGTGTGTGTGTGTGTGTGTGAGTGTGTGGGAGTGTGTGTGAGCATGTGAGCCTGTGTGTGTGTGGGTGTGTGTTTGAGTGTGTGTGAGTGTGTGGGAGTGTGTGTGAGCATGTGAGCCTGTGTGTGTGTGTGGGTGTGTGTATGTGAGTGTGTGTGAGTGTGTAGGTGTGTGTATGTGAGTGTGTGTCCTCTCTGCCTCTCTACGTCAGGCTCCTCTAGGGAGCAGCTCTGTAGTGACTTCCTCTGCTTCCATCTCTGTTTGTTCCAAACAGCCGCCACATCAAGAAGGCAAGAGATGACAGCAAGGCAGGCTAACTATCTCTGGAGTCTGCCCTGTCTCCCGGGAAACCAGGGAGGGAGGGAGAGATGGGGGGAGCGAGGGAGGGGAGGGGGAGGGAGGAAGGCTGAGACTGAGGGGGAGATTAAGACTGAGAGACAGAGAAACACGTGTGTGTGTGTGACAGTGTGTATGTGACAGTGTGTGCGTCTTCCCTCCTTCTCCTCCCCCTCCTCACCCCCAGTGTGCACCAGCCAGCGGGTGTTGCTGCCGTGGGGGTCAGAGTCCTCCAGCAGGGCCACCATTTCCCCCTCCAGCAGGGCCAGGTCCCCCTCCTGGCAGCCGTTACAGTTCCTCTTCAGCAGGTAGAGGCGCTCCACACTGTGCCCCGCCCTCAGCCTCGCACGCTGCTCCTCCGACTGACGCTGCACCTCCGGCACCTGGGGGAGACGAATCAAATACACCCTGCTCACACGGGACCTGGCTGTGAGACGCTGCGTACTGTGTGTGTGTTAGGGTGTGTGTTAGGGTGTGTGTGTGTGTGAGAGAGGAGCTGTGTACTGTGTTTGTGTATGTGTGTGAGAGATAGGGGTTGTGTACTGTGTGTAAGTGAGTGTGTGTGTGTGTGTGTGAGTGAGAGAAGCTGTGTACTGTGTCTGTGTAGGTGTGTGTGTGTGTGTGAGAGAGGGGTTATGTGTATAGGAGTAGAGAGCTAACAAGCTCCCTGGTGTGAGGGGTGTGAAGAGAAGGGGGGGGGGGAGACAGTATGATACTGCTCCACAGGGATGCTGAAAGGATCTCTCACACACACTCACTCACTCACACACACACACACACACACACTCACAGCTGTTTAACAGGAGAGCTGAGGGGAGGGAGCGGTTGCCAAGCGCTCTGTTTAATCAGCAGTCAGCCTCTGCAGCTTACGATAAGATCCCCAACATCACACTTTAATTGACTTTTAATTGGTTCCATTTAAAAAGGGAGGGAGGTCTAGGTGTGTGTGTGTGTGTGTGTACGAGGCGGGCTCATCATCACATACGAGAGACATTCCTGCAGGAAAAACAAGAGCCTACAATGAGGATTTCCTAAATATTCTGCAGAACAGGAACTCTAGTTTCCATATTCTTTCCGTACGGCGTATCTCAAGATCCTATCTCAGATATCTCAGACTGTCTCCATTCAAACCCAGCAGAAGTGGCCCTTCTCTCTGGCCCCAGGGGCCTCTTGTCCTGTGTTCTAGAAGTTTCCTTCCAACACACCTGATTCCAATGTATGACGTCATTAGCAGGCCTCTGTTGAGCTTCATAACAACCACATCCCCTGACTCAGCTGTGCTGGAGCAGGGAAACATCTAGAACATGCAGGACAGGAGTGTCCCTGAGGACCAGGGTTGAGAAGCACTGGTCTAGACCAATAGGATGGTGGCTTGAGCTTTGCCCCACCCCCCGGCCCCTCCCTCACCGTGGGTCTTTTGTCCCGGGTCTTCTCGAAGCTGACCTTCCTCTCCATCAATCTCTGAGCGTTGTCCCTGACGAAGGCTAGGCTGTTCAGCTCTGTCAGGATACTGCTCTGAACCTCACTCATGTTGGACAGAGGAGCCTGGACACACACACACAGGGACACACACACACACACACACAGGGACACAAACACACACACGTCATCATTAAGGAAAATATTATCATTTTCAACAATACTCTTCAGTACTACGGCAGCATTGAGGAAAAACACCACACACCCTCTCTCTCTTTCACACACACACACACACACACACACACACAGACACACAGCCAGACTCACAGGCAGCCAGACAGCCAGACAGACAGACACACACACACACACACACACACAGCCAGACTCACAGGCAGCTGCTGTATGGAGGGGGTGTGATGTCGCGAGGTGTCCATCAGGTCCCTGAGCAGACTGAGCACACACACCACACAGCTGTCCAGGATGGAGCGAGCGGCTCTGTTGAACCTCTGCAGCTCCTCTACCAGCTGAGCGTTCAACGCCTCATAGTCCCTCCTGGCCTGGCCCCGGCCCTGCTCCCCGCCTGGGGAGGAGGAGGAGCAGGAGGAGGGGGAGGGGGAGGAGCTGGAGGAGAGGGAGGAGCTGGAGGAGGAGGGGGAGGAGCTGGAGGAGGAGGGGGAGCGTTCTAGTCGGCTGCAGTAGTCCAACAGCTTGTCGTATCGCTTCTGGATGAGCTTCTGAGGGGAGGAGAACATGAGCTGGAGGGAGGAGAGGGGGCCGACAACCAAGCGCTCCAAACGCTGTTTCTGGAAGGAGGAAGAGGAGGATAGAGGAAGAGGAGAGGGGAGGAGGAGGGAGGAGGAGAGAGGAGGAGAGAGGAGGAGAAAGAGGAACATTCTGTTAGCTTTTTTCATTGAACTTTGATGTAAGCAGAAAGGAGTGAGTTGATCAAATCGTAAGACAGGCAGCGCTGTGTCACGTCACCATTACACACTAATGTGGGCCGGGAATCAAACCATGTGCTCGATGTCTTTCACCTCAAGATATTATAGAGGCTAGAGGCTAGACAAGGCTAGAGGCTAGACAAGGCTAAGCGCCTCATCTGTGGCCTCAGTTAAACCACCTCCACCGCAGGTCTTCCTCATTTAAATAACCAGCCTTCTGTTAGAATCCACACAAAGGGCTTCTTCACAAAGACAGGGAGGATTTCAGAATAAAAGACCCCCTCTCCACTCCCTCTTATTTCTTAGCTAGAGTGCATTAGGTCCATTACTGAGGCGGAGGCCGGTGTCTGTAATAGCTTTTAGGACTAATTAGAATGTCAACTAGACAGACAGGGATAAAGAAGCAAACACATTTGCGAAGCAGTTTCACTCATTTAGCAGATGCTTTTACCCAGAGGGAGGTGCAACACAAGCAGTGAGACAGCCAGCACAGCCTGATGTACTGGGGGAGGGGGGGGGGGGGGAGAGAGGAGGGGCAGAGAGGAGAGAGGAGGGGCAGAGAGCATTGTGTCTTACAAAGTGCTTGTAAGGGTCATTTCCGTTGCTAGGCAGCAAGGTGGCGTTGGTGTCAATCTTGTCCGGATCTCTGATGATATTTTCCAGATCTGGAGCGTTCTGGACTGCTAGAGACACCATCTCCTGCACACACACACACACACACAACCCAACACCACAGGCGGAAACTGGTAACTCCACATTACTCATTAGTGAGTAGGTAGTCTATGGTGTCCGATCAGTGTGTTACCTGGATGTGCATCAGGTAAATGTGGATGTTCTTGATGAGCAGTTTGACAGCTTTCTCCAGACATCTGAATATCTTCTCCTCCTTATCGAACAGCTCATCTCTGACCTGGAACGACATGTTTGGAAGGAAAGGTTTACCTGCTGCACCCTCAGACAGTACTGACCTTCTCAGCACTAAAGCATCAAGCTGGAGGTGGATGATGCAGCCGATGAGCCTGCAGTACAGGAGGCATGTGAGAGGAAGAAGACAGGGAGAGACATAGAGACAGAGTAAGACAGACAGACAGGTACTGACAGACAGACAGACAGACAGACAGGTACGGACAGACAGGTACTGACAGACAGACAGACAGGTACAGATACAGACAGAGAGGTACAGACAGACAGATAGAGACAGACAGGTACAGACAGATAGAGACAGACAGACAGGTACAGACAGACAGGTACAGACAGACAGATACAGACAGACAGGTACAGACAGACAGGTACAGACAAACAGGTACAGAGAGGTACAGACAGGTACAGACAGACAGGTACAGACAGGTACAGACAGGTACAGACAGGTACAGACAGACAGGTACAGACAGGTAGACAGGTCCTGTGTACCTGTGGTTCGACTCCGCTCAGTAGCTTCAGATGTCCAGTCAGCCTCTCAGACTTCTTCCTGATGGAGTGCATGTTGAGCTTGTTGAACTTCACCCTCAGTGAACCCTCGTCCTCACTTCTCCTATACTTCATTACTGCACATGCAGAAACACCCCCAGTCAGACTTTAACCCTTCAGAAACACCCCCGGTCAGACCTTAACCCTTCAGAAACACCCCCAGTCAGATCTTAACCCTTCAGAAACACCCCCGGTCAGACCTTAACCCTTCAGAAACACCCCCAGTCAGACCTTAACCCTTCAGAAACACCCCCGGTCAGACCTTAACCCTTCAGAAACACCCCCGGTCAGACCTTAACCCTTCAGAAACACCCCCGGTCAGATCTTAACCCTTCAGAAACACCCCCAGTCACACCTAAACCCTTCAGAAACACCCCCCGTCAGATTTTAACCCCTCAGAAACACCCCCAGTCAGACCTAAACCCTTCAGAAACACCCCCCCGTCAGACTTTAACCCCTCAGAAACACCCCCAGTCAGACCTAAACCCTTCAGAAACACCACCCGTCAGACCTTAACCCTTCAGAAACACCCCAGGCAGAGAGTCCATCTACCCTGACAGGGTCCCAGCCTCCCCCCCTGGGCCTCACCCCCTGGGCCTCACCCCCTAGGCCTCACCCCCTAGGCCTCACCCCCTAGGCCTCACCGCCTAGGCCTCACCCTCTAGGCCTCACCAAGATCTTTCCTTCTCTTGAACTCGTTGATGTTGACATTGATGATCTTGGCGGCGGTAAAGGCCTGCTGCAGGGGCTGGTTGTCAGGGTGGTTGTCGGGCGTGGCCTGCCAGAGCTCTCCAAGCAGCAGGGGGTATTTCATGACGCGCTGGACGGGCTTGATGAGCAGCGACCCCATGTTCAGCAAGCTGGGCTTCCCTCTGACGTACCAACACATTGTTAGCTGAGGTGAAAGTGCTTGTGTACAGAAAACCCATCCCTCCATTTCTGTATGAAATATTACATAATTTCGAATGAATGAAAGGGAATAAAGAATACTCACTCTTCGTCGTATATTCGTCTGCAACATGACAAATAAATATTCAGTACAAGAAAGTCTAATCAGCAATCTGTCTAATACGTTCTCCCAGTCAAAAAATCATAGAGACAGAGACAGTGATGAATACACACAGAAAACTGAAAGAAGTTAAACGCTCAGTGAGATAAGAGAGAATTAGAGATACATAGAAAGAACTACCACTCTGAGAGATAGAGAGATAGAAAGACAGAGAGATATAATGAGAGCGAGAGGGAGACAGAGAGACATAATCAGACAGACAGGGAGACAGAGAAACAGACAGACCGAGAGCGAGCAGTGAATCACTTACTTCAGGTTGGATTCACAGGTGATGAAGAGTTGTTTGATGTTGTCCTCGTGCCCGTAGGCCTTGAGGAGCGTGTTAGCCTCCTCGTGATGGAAGCAGTAGATCTTATAGACGTCCTCGAGCACGGCCTTACTCTGGATGAAAACATCACCTGAGAAGAGACACAGAGTCAGGCTGAGCGCCACCGCTAACGGTACTTTTAGCTAGCTCTAACACCGACGGAAATACAATGTTGATATCACAAGAGATCATATCAAGACACTGTAGCTACTTATCATACATTATCAACTTGACCTGTGCGGTGGGGCGTTTTTAGTCCTGAAAATTATCTTAGATCTAGTAAAAAAAATTATAAACTAGATTGTAATTTAGTAGTTCTTCCAGCTAGCTAGCTTGTAGCTAAAAATTGTTCGCTAGCTAGCCTAGCCAGTCTAAAGTTAGGCTACATTACAGCTTATAATTATTTCTTTTTACGTTTCTTTTCACAAACAACCCTAACAAGTTTCTAGGTAACATAAATAAATAAAAACACACAAAAAGTCGTACCTATGACAACAGCTTCAGGGTCGGGGTCAGAGGTGGCTTGCTGGAGCCTGTGTAGCAGCGTAGCGGACACCTCACACACCGTCTCCATGTTGGTGAACAGACGATCCACGTCCACCAGCTGCCGTGCAGAAGTTAGAGGTCAGCGTTAGGAAGCCAGAAATAAACCAAGCAGCTTCCTTATGGTGTCTGGAGGAGACATGGGGAAGGTCTGAGTGGACGATTAGACTGGCTCACGTTTGCCTATGGAAATAGATGAGGTCATTTCCTATACCTGATGTTTTCTCTTCCTGTTCCTCCTATCCTGCCTCCCTCATCAGAATCAGAATTCTGATTCTAACCCCTATTTGCCTTCCTCATCTCCCACAGACAGGGTCATCATGCACACAGACAGGGTCATCATGCACACAGACAGGGTCATCATGCATACAGACAGGGTCATCATGCAGACAGACAGGCTCATCATGCACACAGACAGGCTCATCATGCACACAGACAGGGTCATCATGCATACAGACAGGGTCATCATGCACACAGACAGGCTCATCATGCACACAGACAGGGTCATCATGCACACAGACAGGCTCATCATGCAGACAGACAGGGTCATCATGCAGACAGACAGGGTCATCATGCACACAGACAGGGTCATCATGCAGACAGACAGGGTCATCATGCACACAGACAGGCTCATCATGCACATGTAACACTTACTTAAGAGTTAGGACTCAGTTTTGCAATGGAATATGGCATATGACTAGACAGAAAAACCAGGTTTGTTATAGGAGCTTGTGGTGAATAACGGTCCAGACACAGGGATAAAGTTAAATAATAAATTGTATTAAATACATATAGTAAACAATCAAAACAAGCAACAAGAGAAAAAAAACAATTCATAAAGGTACTGTTCGTCCTTTTCCTTTTCCTTCTATTAAAGTTCAGTTCATAGATCAGCGATCCTTTGGTCTATTGTCAAAGTCTTTTGACGGGGGAAAAAAATAAAGCTTAATCCAGTCCAGGAAAGACAAAAAATAAAGACTGGTCCTACCAGGTCCGTGGGGTTTAAAGGCTTGCCATCTCATGTAGAGAATCAGGGTAGGGAAAAAAAAACCTGACCTAGAAATAACAGGCCAAGACAAATACTTTAAATACTTCATAACTTCATATGATTCATTGAGTTGTATTTCGTTCTGCACAGTCCAAGCCGGAGCAGCGAGTTGAAAAACAGGAAATTGTGTTGCGGGTGCGGACATTTTAAACATAGCGCCACTGGTGGCTGGGCGAATGAGCAGGCAGCGGAGGCGGTCCCACTTAAGTAACTGTCTGCTTTTTAGACGTGGGTTACACACACAGACAGGGTCATCATGCACACAGACAGGCTCATCATGCACACAGACAGGGTCATCATGCACACAGACAGGCTCATCATGCACACAGACAGGGTCATCATGCACACAGACAGGGTCATCATGCAGACAGACAGGGTCATCATGCACACAGACAGGGTCATCATGAAGACAGACAGGGTCATCATGCACACAGACAGGGTCATCATGCAGACAGACAGGGTCATCATGCACACAAACAGGGTCATCATGCAGACAGACAGGCTCATCATGCACACAGACAGGGTCATCATGCAGACAGACAGGGTCATCATGCACACAGACAGGGTCATCATGCACACAGACAGGGTAATCATGCAGACAGACAGGGTCATCATGCAGACAGACAGGCTCATCATGCAGACACAGGCTCATCATGCAGACAGACAGGCTCATCATGCAGACAGACAGGTTCTACCTGGCTCTCCCTCAGAGGGTTGACCACCTCTCGGACACACAGCTCCATATCGGTCAGGAAGTCTCTCTCAGTCTGGACCAGCTCCTGGATGACCTTCGACCTCCGGCTCATCTTTCGGAGACGCACCTCCTCTGGGTCGAGGCAGGGGGAAGCGAGGGTCGACATGTCGTGAGGAGCCATTTTCTCTGGGGGGAGGGGGGAGACAGAAAGGGAGGGAGAGAGGAGAGAGAGAGGAAGAGAGAGAGATATAGAGGGATGGGAGGGAAAGAGGAAGAAAGATAAAGAGGGAGAGAGGGAGAGTAGGGAGAGAGACAGAGAGAGAGGGAGAGAGAGAAAGGTATAGAGGGATGGGAGAGGGAGAGAGAGAGGGAGAGTAGGGAGAGAGACAGAGAGAGAGGGAGAGAGATGTCAGTCAATGTAACAGAAATGCTATGGAGAAAACATAACAGCATGTTCTGCTTATTTGCAGCACGATAAGAGAAGATTTTTACCCCCTGAGAAAACACAAATCTGCCCTGCCTGCCTGCCTGTCTACCTGTCTGTCTGCCTGTCTGCCTACCTGTCTGCACGCCTGTCTGCCTGTCTTTTTTTTTTACAGAGATTGAATTATTTTGAGGCAGTGCCATACAGGCTCAGTTAGCATGCCACTCAGGTACCTTCCTCCCCTTCCTCCTCCTCCCCCGTCCTCCCCCTCGCTCTCCTTTTCTCATTCTTTATCGCTCTGCACTCTAATCAGTCCCTCGCTGCTCTGCAGTTTGGTTTGCAGGCAGTCAGGAAGCGAGAGAGAGAGTGAAAGAAAAGAGAAAAAGAGGGAAGGAAGAGAAAGGTAAATGTTCAAGGAAGAGAGACATTTCCTCTGCCAGTTAATTGCCTCTACGCATCGCTTCCGCACATTTGGGAGGCAGACAGAGAGGGGGGGGGGGAGGGTTGGGGGAGGGAGGCGGGAGCCTTGAGCCGTGTCGGGTTCGGCAGCTAATTGTCTCGCTGATGTAACGCCACGACGTGTGCAGGCATTCCATCTGCTGCAGCTGGGGGGATGCACCTGACACACACACACACACACACTCACGCACACACTCACTTACAAACACACACTCACGCACATGCAAAACACACACGTACTGCCTCCCCTGGCTCTTCTGCAGTCTTGTGTCACAGTCTGAACAAACAAACACTCCCACACACAGCATGCTCATGTTTACAAACCAGCACAGACACACACACACACATACACCACACACACGCACAGATGGAGAGACAGCAAGAGAGAGAGGGAGGCAGTGAGAGACAGAGAAGGAGAGAGGGAGGCAGCGAGAGACAGAAAGGGAGAGAGAGAGGGAGAAAGAGGGAGAAAGAGAGGGAGAGAGAGAGGGAGAAAGAGGAAGAAAGAGGGAGAAAGAGGGAGAGTGAGAGAGGATATCCAAAAGCTATAATGAGGTGACAGGATATTAGGCCTTGCTCTGAGAAGGCAAAAAAAGAAGCTATCAGGTTACAGGTTACACAAACTAACTCTTTCTTGTCCATTTCCTGCCAAGTGTCAGGTGTTTCTGAGAAATGGACACCTTCTTACACCTAAAAAAACACACAAACTAAAAAAACACACACAAGTGAATACAGTTCATGTTAACAGCTTTCTTATGAGATTCCTCCCTGCTTCTGAAGACTGACCTGGCAAACAGGAACCTCACATCTTTGAATATGATACCTTCTATCATGACACAACTGTGGGGATTTGTGGAGCTCAAACTGGGTTGGTCTACCTGCCACCTCCAGTCTGGTGGTTTGGGTGTATAGTTTGGTCTCAGCTTTGGGGACACCCCCTCCACACTTTAGTCATTTAGCAGACGCTCTTATCCAGAGCGACTTAGAGCAAGTACAGGGACATTCCCCCCTGAGGCAAGTAGGGTGAAGTGCCTTGCCCACACAACGTGTTGTTTACTAAGCAGCACAAAGGCGTTCAATTAAATATTGGTGGGGGGACAAGTTTGTCATCCTCAGATATTGGTGGGGGCCACCAGTACGTAGGGGTCCCTCCCTAAACACCCAGGCTCTCTGTGCCCTGCAGTCTGGTTTCAGGGCGGGGAGGGGTCAGATGGAAGTCGATACACCCGCTCTTTCACCAGAGCAGCCAGGGAGCAGCCGGCCAGTGAGAACCCTCTCCAGAACAAGAGCCCCACTGCCGGATCACGTATCCCAGAAACACCCACACCTCCACGTCTCCTCTCAGCAGAACAATGGCTGCCACTGTCTTCAGAAAGAAGAGAAAGCATAAACCTCTGGGATGGATGAACCCTTCTCAGGTGAGGAGGAGTGGAAAGATACTAACGCCTGGTGTGTGTTTATACAAGACAAGGCTGCATGTGGGGACATGGGGGCTGTGAAGGCCTGAGGAGAGAGGACTGGTGGAGAGAGGAGAGAGGACTGGTGGAGAGAGGAGAGAGGCCTGGTGGAGAGAGGAGAGAGGACTGGTGGAGAGAGGAGAGAGGCCTGGTGGAGAGAGGAGAGAGGACTGGTGGAGAGAGGAGAGAGGACTGGTGGAGAGAGGAGAGAGGACTGGTGGAGAGAGGAGAGAGGACTGGTGGAAAGTTTGACAAAATCGAGAGGTTTCCGGTTGTGAATCTCCTCACGTTTGATCTCTGATAAGCTAGCTGTTAGTTTGTGTGAAGCTGGCTGGATGTGGTCATGCTTCTCTGAGCGTCTCATCGACAGGCCAGCTGAACACAACCACAGCAGAACGGTTTGATCAGAAGGACTTTTTCCACACACTGTTGAAACAGAACCAGAGCTCCTGAATTCAGCCTTTGGTAGCTGCCAGATGGAAGCTTGGTCTTTGTTTTAATGTTTCATTACTAAGCAGAGTCTGAGGTGGGGATGGTGATGATAGGGGTGTTCTGTGTGTTTACGCTAACACATCCACGTCACTGCTAGACCTGCATTAGCTCTGAAGCAGCGCTCAAACTACAACAAAGAACGTTAATAAAAACCCCACACAGACACACAGAAGGTGTACTGGGAAACAAACACTGATAATCCTCCTGGACAGTCCAACATCCTGCCTGTAACAGGTTCATTGTAACTTGTTTAACGGAACGCTCTTGTGGTTCTTCTCTTTGGCACTTGTTTGGTTTCTCACCATGTATGTTTCCGAATGTGACTACCTGCAATGTTTAGGGTCTATCATGTTGTTATGATCAGTGACCAATGCTCTTTTGTTAAGGCCTCTCTCTTGGAAGTCGCTTTGGATAAAAGTTTCTGCTAAATGAATACATGTAAAATGTAAACATCCAACTGTCTGTGTCACTGTAACACAGCAGAGTGTGTGTGTGTGTGTGTGTGTGTGTCACACTGTGTCACAGTCCTTATGACCATATCTCCGTCTGGTTGCTATGACCTTGTTACTTGACAAACCAGTATCTCATAGGAACGCACTGTTCAGGAACCCTTCTTGAATTTCCTCGTTCGATGAAGTCACCTTTTATGTCAATATTTGCACATGCTAACACCGGACCACAGCGCTTTAAATCATACAGCTGCTGCTCTTCCCGGGATACGTAAAACCAGCGTTCAATAAAACAAAATAAAAACTGATATATACAAGTTATAAGTACAAGACGGAGAAGCCTTATGATGTAATGAACTCGTTTTTCGATTCTGCTTGAATAGAGTTTTTGCCAATGATTAAAATGTGGAGCGGTTTGAGAGATTGTTGGCTGGTGGAGGTTAACTCTGAAAGACCCTGAAGGGTTTGGACTGTGTGCCAGGAGGCAGATCACGAGTTAACAATCCTTCAGCACTTCAGTCTCCTCCATTAGGAGCGATGTGTTCTGCAGCACGGAAGTTAGTGTCAATGACCTCAACATTACAACTGTCAAAAACAGTTAAGCGGTTGGCTTGGCGACTAACATACGGTCGTATTCTAGCTGTCATTGCTGAGAAAGTTTGCCAGGTGAGGGAAGATGCCTGAAGTCAGAGGTGTCTTCAGAGCTTGTCTGCCAACACGTTTCCACAGCGACCTCATGACCTCATAACCTCATAACCTCACCTCTGTAAACACCCTGGGTGTTCTCTGATCACTGACCTCAGTGGAACGTGAAGGAACCAGTGACACAGCTTGAAGTGAAGTGAAGCGTGTGTGTGTGTGTGTGTGTGTGTGATCCCCCAGGGCAGAGACAGGTACAGCCTGAAGGTTGGCATTCCTGCTGGGTGAGACAGGTGACAGATGACACAGGTGACACAGTCATTTGGCAGACGCTTTTATCCAAAGCAGGTGAGACAGATGAGACAGGTAAGACAGGTGAGACAGGTAAGACAGGTGAGCCAGGTGAGACAGGGCAGAGCATCAGAGAGAGCACACCGACGTGACGATAAGCAGCGTCAGCGGTGTAGAAGTAGGAAGTAGCTGACAGCAGGATTCTGCTTCCTGTGTGATCTTCCAGTTCCTCCACCGCCCCCCATTCATTCACGGTTCCTATAGCAACACCTTTCTTCTATGGGCTGAATCATCAGCGGAGTATTGTGTCTGCAGCGTTTTCTTGTTTTACAGAAGGTCATGGCTCAGTGGTTAGAGCATTTCACCACAGATCAAGAGGTTCTAGGTTCAAATCCCCCCCTCATGCAGCAGACAGTTCTATACTGCGACATCACTGTCCAAACCCACCAGCACACCTGCCATCATGACGGATAATAAAAGTCTCTGAGGGAGAGGCAGGTAGAAAGGTCACTTCCTGGATTTGTTTACCTCCAGGGCAGGTAGTTAGCAGCACACAGAGGCTCTCCTCTGGCTCCGTCCACAGGCTCCATCCTCTGGGGTGGGGCAGCCCAGGTATCTAGCTCTGGAGGGGGTGGGTGGGGGAGGGAGGGAGGGGGCCTGGGAGTGTGTTTTGCATGTGATGACTTCATCCCTGAGGGCTGGTCTGTGCCTCAGTCCAGCTGTCTGTCTGCAACACTACAACACAACATGTTCTCTCTGTATCCAGAGCCTGGTGCTGTGTGTGTGTGTGTCAGCTCTCTCTTGTCATTAATGCCCTTGAGTCGCAGGTGTTGCTCAGGAATCTATCCACACTCACGGTAGCTCAGGTCGAAAACAAAACCACCAGGTCTCAAAAGAGGACATTCAACAAGGTTGAAAGGTCACCTGCTTGACTGTCATATTATTCACACCAGAAAACATGCTGGTCTGACAGTTTGAAAAGGCGTCTCTCACTCTGTGGAGATTGTTGCCATAGTTGTGATCTCCGGGGAGGTCATTAACGAGATCCCGACCGTTAAGTTCAACACAGTCCTCCGGACCCTCCCCCTTTTCAGTGTCCCTCCCGCTCTCCTGTCCTCTAGCTCGCTCGCCCAGACCGACACCCCATCCTTACCTATCAGCTTGGCGCTGTACTCCGTCTTGTCTGACTGAGTCCTCCTCACCAGGGTGCCCAGGTTCACGTCGCCCTTGCTCACGTCATCGTTTACGATCGTGTCCGTCTTCCTCCTCTCCAGGTAACGCAAAAACACCGGCCGGTTCCTCCTTTTGATCACCTTCTCCTTCTCCTTCCCGCTTCCCTCCATGGTTGTAGGGCCGTGGTCAGCAGTGAGCTGTCTGTCAGGCTGGCAGAAGAAGTGAGGGAGGGAGGGAGAGAGAGAAGGAGGGAGAGAGAGGGAGAGAGAGGGAGGGAGAGAGTGGGAAGTGCAACAGGTGCACTCCTCTGCTTAATTTCCACGGACTGGCAGCTCAGCTCAGGTGCACCCTGTAGCTCCTCCCCCCTACCTGTTACAGAAGAGCCTCATAGCCACGCCTCTTCCCTGCCTGCTAAGCGATACCTTCCTCCAGAGGCTGTGGTATCCACAGAGACAGAGATGAGAGAGAGAGAGACAGAGAGAGAGACAGAGAGACAGAGAGAGAGGAGAGAGACAGAGAGAGAGAGAAAGGGTGAGGGAGATAGAGAGAGGAGACAGAGAAAGAGAGAGAGAGGGAGAGGAGACAGTGGGGGAGAGAGGGAGAAAGAGAACGAGAGACAGAGAGGGGGAGTGTTGAGGTAGAGAAGCTCCAGAGAAACAGAACATCAGTCATTCGTGTGGTTTCACTGTTCCACATCTCATCGTCGAGGGTCCACAGAGAAAGACCTTGCATGAACATTATGTAACATGGAAATGATCAGATCGCTTGGTCTGTACTAGTAAGTACTCTAGTGATTGACAGCCGTATTATTTGTATATTATATAAAACATACTTAAATATACACAGCAGATATTCTCTATAAGTGCTCACCTGAGTGTAGGTCAAAGCTCTTCTGATGTACAACAGAGCAAACATGGAGTCAAACACAGCGAAGAGCAAAGTGCATCAGAGGAAGGGCGGGGGAGGGAGGGAGGGGAGGGAGGGGTGTTCAGAGGGTGTACACCTGCTGCAGCCAGCCAGCCTGCCGACCCCTGACCCCACCGCTTTGGTATTTTATTTGAATGTACCATACAGAGAACCAAACAGGGAAGTAGACTTCTTGACTATCTTGTAGAGATAACTGCTGTCGTGGGACTAAGGTACCTATAGATAATATCACCTACAGAAGTCTACTAACTAAACAAGTCTTCGCTTTGAACTTGTGATAGTGTGGATATATCATAACAATGCATTTGCTGCTAATTCATCCTAACACACAGTCCCGTCATGCATGAATATGACACAGCGCTGCACTAGCATAGTGTGGGATCTCCCCGTGTCACAATAGCCTGCTGTCATCTAATAACCAGATCTGGTCAGACAGGAATATTCACCTTCCTGATACAATAAGGACTTTTGAGACCAGACACACAGGAAGGAACAGCACACCTGAGGAGAACAATGAGGAGCATGCCTGAGGAGAACAATGAGGAACCTGCCTGAGGAGAACAATGAGGAACCTGCCTGAGGAGAACAATGAGGAACCTGCCTGAGGAGAACAATGAGGAACATGCCTGAGGAGTCACTGGTATCATCAAAGGGTTTTTGGATTGGTAGTTGGCGCAGGTCACCCAGGACGACCCGGGGGTCCTTCACACAGCTGTGGGCCCCCCCCCTGCTGTGCAGAAAGACAGGAGTGGCACCTTATGAAAGTGGTGGTAGTAAATGGCACAGGAAGTTATGTTGTGTTTCCAGATGAACATGGTGTGCTCATATAGTACTGTTTGGATGTAAACTCTATCCCTCTCTCACTCCCTCTCTACCTCTCTCTCTCTATCTCTCTCTCTCCCTCTCACACTCCCTCTCTACCTCTCTCTCCCTCTCTCACTCCCTCTCTACATCTCACTCTCTACCTCTCTCTCTTACTCACTCACTCTCTACCTCTCTCTGCCTCCCTCACTCACTTTTTCTTTCTCTCCCTTTCTTTCCCTCTCTCTCACTCTTTCTCTCTCTACCTTTCATTCCCTGCCTAACTCTCTCTCTGTCTTTCTCTCGTCCTCTCTCCCTCCATCTTTCCACTCTACCCCTTTTCTCTCTGCCTAATGATCTAATGAGAACCTGGGTGACCTGACACACACCATTAAATCTCTGTGTCACAGGAGAGCCTGTGTTAACCCAGCCGCTCTCCAACCACAGGTTCCTGTTTATGATCCTGCCAAGAAGGGAAACTGTCAACACTGACCTCACACAGGGGACAATGGGACACAGTCAATAGAAGCCAGTCACATGCAACAGTCATAAGATAATGACACTAAACACACACACACACACACAGGCAAGTGAGTCTTAAATAAATTTACTTTAGTTGGACTTTTCCGTCACGTAAGACGTATAAAGCTTTACTTTGCTTTGAATTAGTAAAAACAAACTAAAAAGACTTCCTGTCACATGACATCATCAACAATCTTGTTTGATTTAATTGGTGTTTAACGCACAACAACAGCATATGTACCTGCAGATGGTATTTTGACATTCTAGTTTGCTGAAAGATGTCTGTTGAATCAATAGCTTGAGATTTAAGGCTGGGATTGCTATGTTTGTTTGAATAGACCAAGATATTTATACATTTATGACTAGAGATACTGTGTGTGTGTGTGTGTGTGTTGGGGGGGGGGGGGGGGTAGATAGGACATACAAGACTTTGGTCATTGTGAACATCACTCTACCCTCTAAAGCCCCACAGGGCAGGATGTTACCTCTGAGGGTTGTTTTGCTGGATGAAGGAAGTCTTTCTGTTTATCCTCCACCTCAGGTGGGGGGAAGAAGAAAACACATCACATTGAACTGTGAGGAGCTGAACATGATCACATCACCCACATCACCATTAATCATTGAATTATCGTTACTGTTTTAATCTCAATCATTTTCACTATTTAAATGAATTAAATCCAAAAAACATGTCAACGTTTGCCACACCTACATTGCTACTTTCCTTTTATACAGTGTCTGATAGTCCAAAGGCAGGGTTATAAGGACGGTAATACTTTATCAGTGCAGTCAAGTTCAACCACCCGTATATTGGCTGGGTTTAACGGTGTGTTGGCCCTCAGTCTCTCCAGTGAACACGTCAGCCATTTTCTCTTGCCACATGTCACCTTCATACATGTTCTCCTCCTGAGACTGACCCTGCCTGCAGGTAGGTGGCAGCACAACACAAGAGAACCTAGAATAAGAGCAGGAACCATCAGAAAGGAGCAGGTCATCATGCATTAGGCCATCCTAGATCAAGCTATCATAAGGTTAACAGTCATATGGCAACACTAACTCTATCCCCAGAACATGATGGAGTACATCTGTAGTTGAAATAGATAACAGTTAGCAAACATTGTAGTTAGACTGTAGTGACACATTACTGAGGGACATCAGCAGGTAAAGAAGGATAGTCAGATCGAAATTAACCCGCCTGTACTCCTGTTCTACCCTTGTTGTGGTTCTTCTGTTCTCTGCTCTTTATATTCTCAGTTCCACCGCCAGAGGGCAGTACTCTCTCCGCTGCAGCTCCAGTAGAAACCGGAAAACAGCTAGAACCCTCCCGAGATGGTGTTCCGCTCCTCTTCCTGTCTGTCTGGGATGCAGAACCTGCTCTCTCCACTCCGCTTCACGGTGAAGGTTCTAGATCTGCTGCCTGCTAGAACCCAGCGGCTGAGGAGGAGCGTTTCCCTTTGGGCTCTAAGAAGAACCATGCAGTACCACACTGAGGCGCGAGGTCGTCCTAACAACAACGACTACAGGATTTATTTCAGTAAGTTATCAATACAGAGGAACCTTAGAATGAGGAGAACCCTAACTTACCCTATATAAAGGAGAGTGGAGTCAGGTTTATAATATAATGTATATTTACTTTAATATTATCGACACGTATATTATATAGATGTATATAATGAACTGCAATTTCCACCCCCTGGAGGACAAATAAAGGTTTATCTAATCTCATAATTAATCAGGTGCGTAATCAGGCTGGCAATTAGAAGGTTGCGGGTTCGAAATCCCGTCCAGGACGATAATGGGGTGCCACTTTACTGGATGGATGATAATGAGAGACCACTTTACTGGATGGATGATAATGGGGGCCCACTTTACTTCACATTAGCCAGGTGTGGCTGTTCACACCTCAAGGTGGCAGCCCCATCACCTCGACCTCATCACTCCATCACCCCATCACCTTAGCCCAGGGGTGGGCAATCCTGGTCCTCAGGGGCCCACTGTCCTGAAGGTTTTAGATGTTTCCCTGCTCCAACACACTTGATTCTAATGAATGGGTTGTTATCAAGCTCTTTGGAAACCTGATGGTTAGAATCAGGTTTGCTGGAGCAGGACTGCCCCCCCTGCCTCAGCCTCATAGAAGGGGCGACCACAACATGACCTCTAGAGATGTTAAAATATAGGAATAATTAGTGCCCGAAGATGTGTGTGTGGATGTTGTGAATAAGTGTGTGTTTTTTGTGTGTGTGTGGACTTAGAGACTGCAGAGGGGAAGTATATCTCTCCATTCCATGATATTCCTCTGTTTGCAGACACAGCAGAGGTAACAGCATTTTCAAATATCAGTTGTTTTTGTATATATTATATATAATTATATATAATTATATATATATATATATTATTATAATTATTAAATATATTGTATATATTTTGAAAAAGAGGGAGGAGGACAGAGATCATCTTGTGAACACGTGTGAGTTTAAATGTAAGTTATCGATGCAAAATATTATATTTTGTTTTTAAATGTTTTACTCCTCTGCAGGGAAATCTGCCATCTAAAAGAATCAAGAAAGATGAGAGTGAGGTACGGTGGCCTGTTAGGGTCAGTTAGGTCTGCTTGACATCATGACTGTCTGATGACATCACAGTACTGGTTCAGGTTGACTATGTTTCTCTCTTTCTTGAATGTCAGATGCTGTTCAACATGGTTGTGGAAGTTCCACGATGGTCAAATGCAAAAATGGAGGCAAGTATCAAGAGAAAATACTTTTCAATCTCTAACCCTTTTTTGAACATCCAAAGTTTGTCGTTCTAGATTTGTATGATAGGCCTGTATAAAGGAAATAGTGAGGAGCCATAGTCTGCCAGGTATTAACACAGATGAACACTTACCTTTCCAACATGGTGGAGAAACAGCAGCTAATCATATCAATAATCCATCTGTGTAGAACAGGGCGGTGCAAAAATGACCCTTTAATTTATAATGACACCTTTGCTGCATGTTAGTGGTAATGACGCACTTAAAAACACCCTCTACTTCAAGTGGGCATAAAGGTCAGTTCTGTAAATAATAGAACATGTCAAGCGGGAGGTTTTCAGCCTCTTTAATTTAACAGGATTTGAATTCAGCTGTTGGTTCTGAAAAGAGGCCCCATGTGTTGGTAGAATACACTCCTTAATCATGTTTGAATAATTCTGGATAAAACAAACGATGCACACATCTCATTTGAATATATGATATCTACAAACACGTTTTTTTGTAAACATTGAGTTAAGTCTCAGTCTTGTGTTTGGTTGTGTTTGGTTGTAGATCGCAACAAAGGAGCCTCTGAATCCAATCAAACAAGACGTGAAGAAGGGAAAACTACGATACGTAGCTAACGTGTTCCCTCACAAAGGCTACATCTGGAACTACGGAGCTCTGCCCCAGGTGAGACCTCTACCCCAGGTGAGACACCTACCCCAGGTGAGACACCTACCCCAGGTGAGACACCTACCCCAGGTGAGACCCCTGCCCCAGGTGAGACCCCTGCCCCAGGTGAGACCCCTGCCCCAGGTGAGACCCCTGCCCCAGGTGAGACCCCTGCCCCAGGTGAGACCCCTGCCCCAGACGAGACCCCTGCCCCAGGTGAGACCCCTGCCCCAGGTGAGACCCCCCACCTTGACCAAGAAGGCCAGAACACTATTGACTGATTAGACTCACAGGGCGTACAGTCTTCGATCGAATCCCTCTTGACATCTGTTCTGTTCCTGCGATGTCACCAAATCATCGGCCTGAAAAGAAGCTTCACTCACGCTGGATTTAGTTAATTTGTCTTTCTTTTGTTCACACTCATCCAGACTCTATTCACAGGTGTGTTTTGTGCAGCTGAAGCAGTGAGCCTTCCAGCCTGTCTGTCACACAGACGCAGCCCCCCTCCAGTGTTATTGATCCAGACACACAATACGTGAAGAACCAGTTTCACTTTCAGGATTCATTCAAAACATCATTGTTCATTGAAATCCAGTGTTTGGCCCTGGGTTCCACTGTATGCGAGTGCATTGAAACAAGCGAATGTTCATTGATTGAGCCATTATGAACTTGTTACGCGTTGAAACCCACAGTTCGCTAACAGAACTAACATTCGCTAACATTTTATGTGCAAGTAGACTGTAATCAATATGAGTTAGCGCCGGCATTCATCTATATCTTTAACATTAATGACCTTCCTTCCTTCTCTTTCTTTTCCATTTCACAGACGTGGGAAGATCCGAACCACACTGACAAAGACACAAAGTGCTGCGGAGACAACGACCCTCTAGATGTGTGTGACATCGGCTCCAAGGTAACAGCAGCACGTTCTCAGGTCTGACAGGTTCACTTTACTACTGCAGTGCAGTGGGAGGAGGATGATGATGATGATGATCATGGTGTTTTTAGTATATTTAGCTTTCTGACTAAACTAAGTCAGGGGATCAGAACCGATAAGATTAACCAACTGATAAACTCTTTGTTTCCCCCGTGTGGCTCCAGGTGTGTCTGCCAGGTGAGGTGATCCAGGTGAAGGTACTGGGGGTTCTGGCCATGATCGACGAAGGAGAGACCGACTGGAAACTCATCGTCATCAATGCAGAAGATCCAGACGCTTCGAAACTCAACAGTGAGACCAAACCACCTGAATACATCCAAGACCTTTTACATTTGTTTCACTGATAAAGATGCGTTACCCTGGAAATCAGACCAATCAGAGCTCAGGGTTTGTCTGCTCTGGTTGGTGGGTTTGGCTACCCTCCCGTTCTGAGGGGGCCAATCACAGAAGACCCCCCCCCCCCCCCACTGCCAGTATTCAAAGTGCTGCTTTAACTTGCTTGTTTGGCTCAGGTATTGAAGATGTGCGCAGGAGTCGACCAGGTCATTTGGAAGCTACTGTCGACTGGTTCAGGAAATACAAGGTGCCGGATGGGAAACCAGAGAACCAGTTTGCCTTTAATGGACAGTTCAAAGACAAGGTACATCGACTGTCTCCCATTTGCGCCTGGAACTGATCTTGCATTGTGGCAGATCTCAGTGATGAGCCGTGTCTTTATAGCCTGTCTGTGTTCCGGCCCAGAGGAGGAAGAGGAGGAAGAGTGCCTGAATGGTGTTTTCAATGAGGGGGAAATGACTGACGACTCTTCCTCTTCTTTTGTTGCGTTCTTTGCTTCCTCCGCTAGGATTTTGCCGTGGAGATCATCAAGTCCACACATGAGCACTGGAGGGCACTGGTGCTGAAGCAGAACGATATCGGAGACATTGATTGGTGAGTTAGTTGGAGTGGGGAAGGGGGAGGAGGAGGAGGGGGGAGGAGGATTGATGTAGACACAATTCTAACGTTGCCGGATGGTTTGTGTGTCAGTCATCCACTGGACAGAAACAGACTGAGCTGTTTGATTGGAATCCACAAAGATTCCTGGAGAGCTTCCTGTCTGCAACACTGACCCAGCCACTCTAATCATGACCTGTCTGATCAGGTGACACCTGTTGAATCAGGTCATGCATGTGATTGGAGGAAAGCTACAGGCAGGGAGCTGTCTAGGATTGGAAGGCGCTGGGATAGGAATGTGCTGTTTAGACTTTAACATAAACGGAACACGTTTGTTTGTCTACAGTAAGAACGTCTCGGTTTGTGAGAGTCCACATGTATGCAGCTGTGAGGACGCAGCCCAGGTGGTGAAGTCGGTAAGAGCGTGAAATCAGACGTATCCATAACCTCCACCCTCGACCCCCAACCTGTACCTTCACCCCCCACCCTCTACCCCCACCACCAACCTGTACCCCCCATCCTCAGGTAAAACCACCTGTAGGATTTTGTTTAAACATGTAATTTGATGCATGTTTCCTGTGTTTCCTTCTTAGGCTCCACCTTTGGGAGATCCACTTCCTGTTTCTGAGGAAGGTTAGTTTGACGCTGAATCAAACCAAGTTAATGACATTCTCGCCTTCTGCAAGTGTATTGTAAAGCTCTTAACCTGCAACTATACTCAAATGTATTTGTATTTTTTATTTCGTAGTGGACAAATGGTTTTTCCTCAAGTGAATCTCGGATCAAGACATTGCAACTTCCAAACCCCTTCAAGTACTGTATTTGTATAACATTTACGAATATTTTTTTTGTGAAGGTTTTATTGTTGAAGACAAACTTTACATTTAAGTTGCATGTATACTAGTTTTGATCACAGTTGTGCTAATGAAATAGAGTTCCTCACCCTCTGAACTGTAATTTACGTTAGTTTGTTACATTTATGTTCTTGTACTGGATAAATTTAGTTTTATTTCACTGTGCCAGTATTTGTGCCAATATGCCTTTCAGGGCCTGTTAAACAGATGAAAATGGTCCTTATTTGGATAAATAAAAGCATAATTATGTTTATTTTTTTATCCATTATTCCAGTTGCCTAACATCGTATATCTGTATTCATGTCCGGTTACTGAGCTGAGTGTTAATACTCACAGGACAGCTACCAGGTGGGGGCTTCATCCAGGTAGGGGCTCCCTCCACGTAGGGGCTCCCTCCAGGTAGGGGCTCCCCTAGGTGGCGGCTCCTGTACCTGCCAGGTAAAGAGACTCACACAAACACTATAAGGAAAGAGAAGTGACACTGTAAAGTGCTTTAAATAAATATAAATTTTATTAAAAACACCCACATCTCAGCAATATCAGGAATGATATAATAAACAGCTTTCAAATAAACTGCATTCAGTACATTACAATACTTACAGTATGTATATCCGTCCTAAATCCCATTTTTTTGTAGCATACCAATCTTCAGAAAGACAGGGGGGGTGGGGATTAGGGAAGCGGTAAAAAAAATAACATAAAAAAACGACGAGGCAGAAAACATGATTTCCTAAACCTTTAGTGTCTGTAAAACTGAAAAACACCAACATGTGGATGTTAAACTGTTAGCTAACCCAGAGTGGGAAACTCTGGCGCATCAATCAAGCTGAGAACGTCATTCAAGTTACGCTGGCTCGCGCCCAAGCTTCTTCAAGTATGGCTATGCTGCTCAACCGATATATCGTCATGGAAACATTGGCCCACACGCTATATCGTCATGGAAACAGTGCCCCACACGCTAAATCGTCATGGAAACAGTGCCCCACACGCTAAGTCGTCATGGAAACAGTGCCCCACACGCTAAGTCGTCATGGAAACATTGTGTTTCACAACCACAACCTGCTACTGTTGCTGGGTTCTATACACAGAAATTTAACATTGCAAAATGTCTAATTCATTTTCTTTTCTTTACAAAAATGGAATCCTGTACAAAAAAAAGTATTCTTGAACTGATTGAACTAACTGAACGAGAGAACAGTGGTTGTAGCGATCTACAAACACTACTTGGATTATTCAACCATACGCATTCTGACAACTTGGAAAATACTCAAATTAGATTAAAAGGACAAGATGATCATGATGATGATGATTGCTGATAGACAATGGGTCGTGGGTACATTTTGACAAAACTACAAGAAACCTACACCACTTAACATGTAACAATAGCAGGGTGTTAAAAAAAAGTGTATTTTTTTTGCAATCCAAACAAGCATGGTATTTACAACGTGGCATAATTTACTTTTAAACACATTTACAATAATCTACTTTCTTATTTTAAATAAAAAGTTTTCGTGATCTTTCATGACACTGTTTTCTGAAAAAAAAGAAGTGCTTTCAGAATACAAAAGATGTCATAATAACAGGAGCCATCACTTAATCGTAATTATTATTTCATCAAATACCACATTAAATCAAATAGAAAAGGGGTAGGGAAGTGGGGACTAACCAATTAACCGAAATACAATTGTTTAGTGGTTATAAATTAATTTAGAATTATTTATACACAGCCACACATTGTCTATGGTTATTACTGCCTTGGACTTGCCTTTAGGCTAAACCCAAATACATTTCTTTCTACCTTCAAAGCCATACACTTTCCCTTTAGGCAATTCAGTGCATAAATTCAAATTACTTCTTAAAAGTGTTTACCATAAATCAAAAAAAACAAAAAGCATGTTGTCAATATAATTACTGTATCTACCAAAGGTAACTGTGTGTTTTCTTTTTTTTAAAGTAATATTTACAAGTAATTCATTGGGAATCTTAAAAAGTGGATGATAATCCCTGATAGAAACTATTTGGAGCACAGGAGATGTACGCGTGCACAGAAATTAGTTGAAAATATCCCTGATTTTGCGATCACAACAAAGCTTGAGTTCAAGTAATACTTTCAAACAGAGCAAACATAGCGAAAGTAAGCGATGAACTTCACCTTGTGGCCTGAAGGGTTTGTTATTGTAGTTGTAACGTTTTGTTGTAAATAACTATCCTACTGCCAAACTAGTTCTGAGGTATATGGCAAGTAGTTGCTGTACATTATTCATTAATCATTTTCTCGCTGCCCCAAAGTCACATTTTATATCTCTAGTCGGTTGAATACAGCACCATGTGAAATAAGAAAAAGTCCAAACCCGATGAAATATTACTTTTTCCCCCCATCCTTTTTTTTCCTCTTTTCTTTTTTTTATACAGCAAATCTAAAATTGAAACTGTAAAATTGCGTAAATGACAAGAATTAATTTACTGTACACATCTCAACTTTTCTTTATCATACATCTACATTACAATTGTTCCAGACCCAAACAGCAAGTCAGCTGCCTTTTGAAACTGACTGGAACGTGTTCTTCATCGTGTAACAAGATGGAGAACATGTTCAAATCAACAGTTGCATGACTGTGGCTAATATTCACAATCCAGGTTAGTTCAGTGAACCTGCGGTCAAGAAGTCCAAAAACTCGACAAAAACCCAAGTAACTTTTACAAATAAAACTGTAATAACTGCAAGAAACTGTCCTGCTGCCTGATGGGTTTGAAACAGTACAATTCAAAACGGCACCTTTTTGAGAATGGATCGATTTTACAGTTTGAAGAATACAGTAAGAACCGGTAAACTGTATAAGAAGCACCAGAAAAAAATACTAGATAAAAAAAATCAATTTGCATGATATCTGTTTTAACAGATCGACAAACCCATGCTGAATTTCATGGCTTGAATGTTCAGAAAGTAGTAAGTGTCTTGCACCATTAGCAGTGTGTTTTTTGTTTGTTTTGTGTTCCGGTAATGAAAGCGTTACGATTTTAACTCTGAAAAAGTGCACAGATTTCACACACACAAAAAAAAAGAGTTTCGCTGATGATAGTCAATGATACAGTATCTTCAGTGTCATTCTGTTCTCATATTTAAACCAGAGATGTTGCTTGTTACTTTTAAATTTGACATATTACTGAATGAGTTTGAAGGCAATATAACAAACAAAAAAAGACCCAAGACTTTAGCACCGTGGATAAGGTCACCCACAAAGTTTTTTGTTTTTGTCTTTTTTGCCGTGATCTCTTGTATAAAACGTTGGGTTAGAAAAAGTAAAGCCAGCCAAACAGTCCAGTTAAATAGATCAGTCCTTCTGTTGGACCTGAAGCACCAGAAAAGGTTTTGACAAAGTGTATCTTTGTGTTACAGAAAACCAAAGAATAAATAACTACTTCCTCATTAAGAAGTCTCACACCTACATAATAAAGCTCGATTTCTCAGGAGATGACTGATCTGATATGTTAGATGGTACAAATCAATCAAAAAGATCTCAAGTTTACCGTCTTCACCTGCTCCCCAGACACACACACACACACACACACACACACACACCCACCTGCCATTGCATCTTGCCTTTAAAGTTTGGATACAATCCTCCAAACTTGAGGCCAGTGGTGCCTGAGTCTGAGGTCTAATATAGCATCTTAAGAGTTCTTACTGTTCCTCATGAGGGCTGAAGGCAAACCAACCTGCATCTGTGGGTTATTCAGACAAACTTGCTGTACGGCCCCGTGACCTTAGTAAACGCGAAGGGGGTTGTGTTGACGTAGGTGTTCGTGGTGAAAGAATGAGATCCTTGCATCAGGGACTGGATGAACCGCTTGTAAGGAGGTTCTCCAGCCGGTTCTGTCGGTTCCACGTGTTCTCGCTTCGCCCCCTTCTTGTTGCTTTTGCTCGGCGTCCCCTCCCCTCCGTTCTTCTCTGCGTCCTCCTCCTTCTCCCTCGCCTTCTCCGCCATCTTGGCCTCCCACAGAGCCAAGCCGTGCTTGGCCTCGTTCATGTTCTTGTGCTGGTAGAACACCAGAGAGATCCTTGTCGGATGGTTGCGGTCGGGGTTCTTGAGGGGCGTCGTGGCGTGCAGCTCTCGCTTGGCGCACTCGATGAGGATGGAGCCATGACTGGGAGCAACCGCCACGCCGCCGATGTCCGGGTCCAGGAAGTTGTGCTCGTTATCGGACCACATCTCAGGCTTTTGGGGCGTGGTGGGGGTGGTGGGGGTCTGTGGAGTACCGGGTTCCTGCTTGATCATGGGACTCTGGAAGCCACCGTTAGGAAGCCCGAACCCAGGGTGTGTTGGAGTCAGACAGTCCCCTCCCATCTGAGGAGGAAACTCTTGAGGCCCCATGCCTGCCGCCCCGGGAGGAAGACCCACCTCTGTCTTGATTTGCATCCGGAATGGGTCCTGTCCAGGAGGGTACATATGCTGGCTCTGGGCGAGGTAGGGGTTAGGGTACCCGCCAAACTGACTGCCTTTGCTCACAGCTGCGGCATAGTCCAGACCAGGGTGGCCTGCGGGAGACCGGGAGAGGGCGTCGAGAAACTGTGGGTCGGCGGAACCGGCTGGGCCGTACGAGGGGTACGGACTCATAGGGTGAACACTGCCCGGCCGCATGCTACAGTTGCTGAACCCGTTGACCTGTAAATTGGGTTCGCCGTAACGTGGTGGGTAGTTGACCCCGTAGCGTTGGTGGGCGGCGTACTGCTGCTCAGGGTACAGCGCTGGACGCTGCTGCCTGTACAGATCCATATGCTTTGGGTTGGAAGTGTAGTAAGGGTGGTAGGTGTCCAAGGACACACCTCCGTTACACTGGTAACCAGGATAAGGGCTTCCGGGGTTGAGTGATCCAGGGTTAAGCGATCCTGGGTTGAGTGAACCTGGCTTGAGTGATCCTGGATAAGCGCCGACTGCTGGATTTGATCCGTTCATGTAGGGGGAGTTTTGAACATGCAGTTGGGAAGGGTAAGGGTTTGCTGGTGCTTGTTGCTGAAGTGGGTACTTGCTACCCGGTTTGGAAGTGCTTGGAAAGGCGCTGGGGTGATCAGGGAAGCGAGGGTGAAAAGCTGGGTGCGGGGAGCCTGGGTAAGGGGGAAGAGCATTCTGGTGCTGCTGTTGCTGGAGCTGTTGATGGTGGGCGCCCAGAGGGTGGGGGGGCTGGCCAGAGCTCGGGGTCAAACCTGGGGGAGAGGACAAACAAGTGAGTCCTCGTTTACCCAAACAGTTCTTGGTAGAAATGTATAAAATCATGTGTGAAAATCTAACCAAGCTGAGTTTGAAGCTCTTATTCAATGAACTCATTTCTAGGGGGAACTAGATGACCAGTATGTGTGAATAGCAATCAAACTAAGAGCCGTTTGACGCTCTTAGATATCGACGTCTGATCGCCTGCTCTCCACCTACCTGGCCCTGGGGGATTCTGCGCAGTGCTACTTTCGTAAGTGCTACTCTTCATCTTAGCCTGAAGTGCCATCGCCGCCTTCTCCGCCTTGGAGTTGGGCGTGTCCATCATGGCGTTCTTGTTGGCCGCCGCCTTCTTGGCGTCCAGCTTCTTCTGCCGGCAGGACTTGGCCGGCTCTGAGAGCATCCGGATCTGCCGGCGGAAGGAGCTGAGGACTTGGATGGCTCCTGACTTGACCTTCTCCAGCTGGGCCTCCTCGCTGCCAAACTCGTCCGTGTTGGAGGCCTTGTAGAGGGGCAGCACGTGCAGCTGCTCATCCTCAGGAATCTTGCCGATCTCGCGGTTGTCCTCCCTGGTCAACGTGCACACCTGGAGAGAGAAAGAGAGAGAGAGACACAGAGAGTGGGAGAGAGAGAGTGATAAAGGGAGATATATAGAGTGGGAGAGAGACAGAAATAGTGGGAGAGAGAAAGAGGGAGACAGAGAGAAAGAGAGAGAGGGAGAGAGGGAGAAACAGTGAGATTCTCCTCCAACGAATAAAGAGAAAACGATGGTTTTCTGACAGGACTTAAAAACCTTAAAAGGTACGAAAGCAATTACAACCTGAGCTTAACTCACTCAGAGCATTGCTGTGCTGCAGGCTAGCATAGTGCCAGGCCAGCTGTGGGCTGTGTACTCACCACAGTGCTGCCCCCCTGCATGTTGTGAAGGTCCCTGTGAGCGTGGGCACAGAAGTCCATGCAGGCAGTGACCCCTGAGAAAGGTCGGCCGTCCTGGAGACCCAGACGGCAGTCAGGGGCACGATGCTCATGTTCCACCTGAGACAGGAATCAAACAACAACAATATGTTTATTTATATACACACACACACACATATACAGTATATATACACACATACATACACACATATATACAAATGTACACACACACACAAAACAGTATAGTATGACTATATTATTAGCATAGTACATAACTTGTATAAATATATATATATATAGTGTATAACTAGTATTAGTATATATCTAGTATTTATAGCGTCTAGTATTTCAACAAGGGAGCTTGAGTTAGTGTCCCACGCCCCCCAAAAGGGGACGCCATTCATGGGTTGCTAGGCAGGATGGACAGTTGGAGAGAAAGATAGGATGGATGGAGGGATGGATGGATGGATGGAGGGATGGTAGCACAGTACCCCATTCCACGCCAACATGACTAACCTGGTTTGCATAAGCATCGGGTGCCAGGATTTTGTAAGTGGGGGCCATCACGGTTGCCAGGTTCTGCAGGTTCTGCTCCAGTTTCTCCTCCTAAAGGACCCACAGACACATCATGTTAGTGTAATCTTCATATCTACACACTCCTACAACGTATCCATAAAAATACCACATTGAAACCTCACTAACAAACATATTCTCTCCATGTATACTCGATGCTGAAACATTATAACAAGCTAACACATTTCATCCCACAGAATTCTATTCTGAAAATCCCCCCCAAGATCAATAAAGTCTCAATCTACTCAACTCTCTGAAACATCGCTAGCAAACAAATTCCTCAAACTTTTTCCTTTGACATCTCTGTACTTTCCTGTCACGTGTCTGATACATCGCGACTAGGGAAGCTAGCAAACATTTTTCTGCAGCCATTTGTTATAAGTTATTCTCATTTTGGAGGTGTTTTTTCCCCCTGAGATCAATAAAGTATAAATCTACTAAACTCTCTGAAACATCGCTACTAGCGATGCTAGCAAACATATTTCTCCCTCCGTCTGGTGTTCGGTTAGTTAATAATAATAATAATACATTTTATTTATATAATGTTTTTCAAGTCGCTTTACAGACAATAAAATCATCATAAAAGTTTCACATTAAAAACATAGTAAACATTGACATGGTACATTCATCACATATTAAAAGCAGTTCTAAAAAGGTAGTCACCTCTCTTGGATCGTCTCCGAGCAGTTTGAACTTGCGCGGGATTTTGCTCCGTGCGAACTTGCAACCATTGTAGTACATGCTCCAGGAGCAGCCGAAAGAGAAGGAGGCTCCACAGGCCTCCTGCTCCAGGCCCTGACACGCACACGTACGCCTGCAGGCCACAGAGAGAGACCGCTCAGTAACGCCATGGAAGGTTCCAGATGGTGGAGATGTTTTATAAAGAATAATTTCAAAATGTTTGTATTTTTTAAAATAAACTTTTTAGATGAAAATCGTTGCTGAATATAAAGTATATATACATATACTGTGTTCTTAATTTTCCGTTTTCAAAAACATTATGTTAACATTATTATTGTTTATTTAAATCTAAGTTCTATAGATCTCGATAGATTGTTTCCCTGCTCCAGCACTGCGCTCGTCCTTACTCTTCGTTGATGGCACAGCGGCGTTGTGTGAGCGCTCCGTGTTTCCGCAGCGTATCGCTGAGCTCGGCGTACAGCCTGTCAGCGGTGGAGGTGGCGATGCCGTCCCAGATGAGGATGACCACGATGATGCACGCCGTGTCGCACTTGTGCCCAGACCGCTCTCGCACCAGCACCAGCAGCTTCTCTTCTCTGCTCCCTCGCCGTATCACCTGGGAGAGGAGATCGCACACAGAGACGGACGTTAACGACAGGCCCACGTCAATATGTATGTTGTTCCTGTGGTATGTTCTGCTAGTTCAACATTGTCTTTCTTTCCTTCTGGAAAGTGCGTGTCTAACATTCGTTTATCCACCCCGTCCCCGCTTCTCTCTCCGCGAAGCACATTGTGTTGCCTTCTTGTATGAAACACGCTATATAAAGAACGTTTGATAGATCGATCGATCGATTGATTGATTGTGTGGATCATTTGTGTTTGTTGTTCCTGAATGAAGGTTCCTGTAGAGCGACTGGTACTCACCCACTTGGCGATGGGACAGCCCTGTGTACTCTTTCCCTCCTTTCCTGTGTACACCACCTTCTCAATCCTGATGGCCTTACCAGTTAGGCCAGACCTGAAACACACCAGGGCTGTCAGAGCAAAGCCCTTTGTGTGACGCTAATAAAGACTATTCATGCATCGGTTCTGGGACTCATAGATGGACGAGGGATGATTGGTGCGAGAGCAAGAGAGAGAGTGTGTGTGTGGGTTGTTGGTTAGTCAAAGTTAGGAAGAGAGAGAGTGTGTGTGTGTGGGTTGGCCAGTGTAAATGAGAGTGTGTGTGGTAGTATTTCTCACCTGGTCTCCATGATTTCTCTGATGGTGCTGACATTAGGAGCAGCCCCTAAGTGTGTATAATACGGACCCTCATCTTTCTCACTGATTTGATCTACAGGAAACACAAACGCATTTGAAACACCCATTACCCAGCATGCTTTTTCAGCTTAATCCATACTTCCGGACGCATTATCAATCGAAACATTCAAGGACCCAGACTGATACTCACCGACGCAGTGGCATGATGGGATATCATACTGGGTCTTAATGGGCGTGTCCAGAAGGTTTTTGATGGGCGTGTCCAGGAGTTTGAGAGGGGAGTCGACAAAGCTCTGGAGCAAAGGTTCCTTCTTCGGGGTAAAGTCCGGGTGCCTCTTCATTCCACCGGTGGGGAACACCGGCCCTGCATCCTCTCCCCTTCCCCCACCTCCTCCCAGGTCAGTATTGGTGGAGAGTATGGTGACGGCACCTGATGACTCCACCTTGATCTTACCAGGTGACATGATGTTGAGGGACTTTCTCTCGAAGACGGGCGACAGCTGGTACTGCCGGAGGGTCTGTTCCATGGTTGCTAAGATACTCCTCTGGGAGTTGCTCTGCTCGCAGCTCGACACCGGATAATGAGTGTTGGGCTCCTGCTTGATCTGCACCCCGGCCCCCATGCCGCCCCCCACGCCCAGCTCCCCCTGGCCCTGCGGATGGTGAAGTGACCCTGAAGGCACCTCAAAGCGCGGCCCGTTTTCCATCTTCACCGGCCGCAAGCCTGGTCTGAGGTCTCCAGGGTGAGGAGGGTGTCCCAGACGCTGCTGTTCCTGCCTCTGAAGGAGGTGCATCCTCAGGGCCGCGTGTCTCTGCTGCTGATCCCCTCCCTGGAGCCTGGGGTGGCACAGCGGGGGAGGGGGGCCTCTGGCTGTTCTCTCCTGCTGGAACTGGCTGCACGACTCTGAGGAACCTGGATGTTGCTGTTCGGTTTTGATGTACATGTGCTGCTGCTGACAAAGCATGCCTTGTGGTGCTTGAGGTTGTGACTGGGGCAAGTCCATGTGGTTGGGCTGGCGGTGGGGGTGGGGGTGCTGGGGGGGGTAGGAGTGCTGCGTTGGGGCATTGACACCTGGACTGGAGGCATACTGCTGCATCTCAGCTTTGCTGAACTTGTAGTTCTCCTGTATACCGGATGCTCCTGCACTGCTGTAAGCGAAGAGGTTGGGGTCATGTTGGTGGGGCTGGGAGTGGAGTGGAGGGATGCTGGACCGGGAGGAGAGCTCTGGGAAGGCCTGCCCGGGTCTGGACTGCTGCTGTTGTCCAGGCTGAGGCTGACTCTGAGGTCGGCAGTTGGGGGATTTGATCTGCTGCTGGTTGTCGTACAGGGCAGGGTGGGATAGTGGGCGAGGCAGGTGTGGTTGTTGTTGATGTTGTTGTAGATGTTGTTGTTGTTGTGGGGGTATGAAGCTAGGTGACAGTATATCCTCCAGATCTGGGTCGCCTTCGCATGAATGCTGCTCAGGCTGCATAGAGGGCGTGCAGAAATTCCCATCCACCTGAGGGGGCTGGGTACACCCCTGGGGGGGCTGGGTACACCCCTGAGATCCATTGACAAAGCTTCCCTGGGTCTGGAACCTCCTGGCTGGGTCTGGCTCTAGCATCTGGGCCTGGGGATCTGGATGTTTCTCCGGCTGAGGCTGGGCAGGGAAACCTCTCCACTGCTGCTGACCCTGTGGGACTCCCCTGTCACTGCCTCCACCTCTTCCTTCTCCTCCTCCGCTTCCTATTTCTCCACATCTTCCTTCTGCTCCTCCACACCCAGTTTGGGTCTGGGAGGAGTTGAGGTCAATCCAGCCCATCTGAGGAGAAACGGAGCCCAGATCCTCCGTGCCATTGGAGCAAAGAGGCTGACGGGGCTGCTGCTGCGACCCAGGATCAGCACCTCCATGCTGGGATTGGGGCAGAGGGCCCTGGGGTCCCATGGAGCCTTTGGAAGTTAGGGTGTCTCCTCCACACAGATTACCCCCAGATGGATGCTGCGACTGTTGGGGTTGCATGCTGTACTGGAAGCCCCGCTGAGGGTGATGGTTTGGCTGACCACCGCGCCCAGGATCCTCACCCCTCTGGCCCGGTCTTGTCATTCCTGGACTGGGGAACGATCCATACTCGTGTACATCCTCCTCCGGGCTCTGCCGCTCCGGGAAGGTGCTTTGGTGGTGGTTCTGGTTAAACTCCACCTGGCTGGGTTTACCAAAGGCTTCTTGTTCGGAGTTCTGTTCGTTCGGGTAACAATGCGTGCCGTTCTGGTGCGGCCCATTACCGGTACCAGAGCCCTGCTGACCCGGCTGACCCACAGAGGGATCCTGGTCTGGCCCCGGAGCTTCCTGAAGGTGGTGCGACTGTTGCTGCTGTCGTCGTTGTTGATGGCGGTGTTGTTGTTGTTGTTGATCGTGTTCCCCACCACCATAGCTGTTGTGCGAGTATCCATTCACCATGTAAGGGGTTGTGGCAGAGCTGTAGCTGTTACCGCCGCCATGCGCCACCCCGGACTGGGCCTCAGAAGAGGGGGGCATCGGGGCTGAGAGAGGGAACCCTGAGGTAAGGGAAGGGGAACTCCTGGCCTGGCTGGGAAGCTGGTGAGCACCGTTGTTACCGGCAGGTTGCGTTCCGCCGGAGTTCTGCGGGGCGATGGATACTTGCTCGGGGTAATACTGAGACAGAGTCTTCTCTAGAAGATCACCAGGAGTACCCTCCATGGAGGTAGGGGGCACTGTAGCACCATTTGCCATCTGCATCTGTTTAGAGTTATTCCTGGAGAGCGAGAAGATATCCCTATTGGAGAAGTTGCAGTTTCTCTTATCCAGTTTCGTCTCAAACTGCGCTGGTTTGGTCAGCTCAGGGAAGTCAACATCATCATCATCGTCTCCACCTCCCACCCCATCCTTTTTATCCCAGGATATCATGTCCACTTCTCCATTGACATCAGAGTCACTCGGACGTTGTCTCTTGGGTTGCTGAAGGCCCAGAAGAGACTGGCCTGCCAGCGTTTGTTTAAGCTCCCCGTTGATATAGGAGCCTTGGTCAAACAGCCCCTGTACCAAAGCAGGGCTGCTGCATTCTCTGTGCCTCTTCATGGGGTTGATTCCTGCGTCAGACCCTAAGGCTTTGTAATGGTTCCAGTTTCCCTCCCCGTTGATCGGTGGAGATGGCCCCTCCGGCGACTGGGAGCCATTTTGGATCTTGGTGGCGATCGGAGTGTCTGGGTTGTTAGCTGCGGCTCTGAGTTGTGCTAGGATCAGACTTTCTTCCGTCTCATGGCTGCCCTGTTCTGTTTCCATCTGGCCTGTTCTGAGTCCATCCACAGGGCCACTGTGCGTCCTAGACAGGAGACAGGAGGAGACATGTCACGTTAAAACATACCAAAACACACTTTTCCTCATCACACTGAAATAGCATTAATTCACTACAAATCAATGACTAGAAATAATTTGACAACTGTCGTTATTTGTGTTATTCTTTTTCCCCCACATTCACATTCGTCACATATAAGGTTCCCCCACCCTTTAAACGAATGACGATTCACACATGAATTGAGCCGAATTCGCATTGCGGCTGAATTCTTGAGGGCCAGAGGGGTAAAGGTGAGGATGGGTCAAGGGAATCGGTTGGTAAAGTCCTGCAGGACTAGATTGTAACAGAATTGGATCGCCCTCACCCATGACCTCATCAAGGAGCTAGAGAGATGTAGAGAGCGTGATTGAGAGAATGAGAAAGAGGGAGAGACGAAGAGCCACGATAAGTGAGAAAATGAGGGAGAGGGTGAAAGAGAGAAAGCGAGAACGAGAGAGGGAGGAAAACAGAGAGAGTGGGGAGGAAGAGAAAGGGAGGAAGAGAGAGACTAAGTGATGGAGATAAGAACTAATCTGTGCACTCCTCACAGACTCCTACACAACTAAGAGCGTGGGAACCAGCATGTTACAGCATACTTGTCATTGCTGCACTGTTTCAATGGGAGAAAATAAATTAAGTACTCTTCCAAGTTATTTATACACATTTTAGATTTCGAAATCTGAGAGGGGTAATGTGTTCTTCATAGTGCTCTAGAATTAGCTAGGAACACCTTCCTGTTTACATCCCTTCCTGTTCACATCCCTTCCTGTTCACATCCCTTCCTGTTCACATCCCTTCCTGTTCACATCCCTTCCTGTTTACATCTCTTCCTGTTCACATCCCTTCCTATTTACATCCCTTCCTGTTCACATCCCTTCCTGTTCACATCCCTTCCTGTTCACATCCCTTCCTGTTCACATCTCTTCCTGTTCACATCCCTTCCTGTTCACATCTATTCCTGTTCACATCCCTTCCTGTTCACATCCCTTCCTGTTCACATCTCTTCCTGTTCACATCCCTTCCTGTTCACATCCCTTCCTGTTCACATCCCTTCCTGTTCACATCTCTTCCTGTTCACATCCCTTCCTGTTCACATCCCTTCCTGTTCACATCCCTTCCTGTTCACATCCGTTCCTGTTTACAGCCCTTCCTGTTCACATCCCTTCCTGTTCACATCCCTTCCCTCAACACAAAATGTCTGGAGGCTGGCTAGATGATGACCTCCTTCTGCTAGGACAGCATGACTAGCATGACTAGCATGACCAGTCAGCCCAGTCCTGCAGGTGGGCTACATGTGCGTCTGGAGGAACACATGGTAGCAAAACCGGATTATTTTCATTTTTTTCAAATGGAGGCCATTTTGTTTGCCTGTGCCAAATTTCAGTATGGATTAGGATCAATATTGGCTAATTTAACTGTAAACTGTACAACTGTCTTAGAACTGAATCTGGGGGGGGGGGGAGCAAGGTCAATGTTAAAGATGGTAAATTAGACTTGGTGGGGGAGGGGAGAGAGGCACTGCTAAATGTCATCTGTTAGGCGCTCTCCCTCCGCCCCCACCCCCCCACACATCCCCCCCTACACACACACATCCCCCCTACACACACACACTCCCCTTAAAAGTAAGGTCATACTATCTCGAAGACAGTCTGCTGTTCCTTAGATCCATAGAGGTTATCATTATGGGGTGTGGAGTGTCGTCATGGCGCCAACCAAAGATGAGCCGTCTTAATTAATACATGATGCAGTGTAAATGATGAATGTAAATGTAAAGTAGCAGGACCCTACTGCTTCTCTGCATGTTGGTTCAGAAAGGTGATTTCAGTGACAGAAGGATATCTAGACCAGTGACAGTTGGAGGAGGAAATGTGAGTTGAGAGACCTGATACTGTGGTGTCATGTTATGAATCTCATTATCACTTCAACCTCCGTATCTGAAACACACATCCAGCCTCAACTGTTCCCTTCTGAACCTTCACTGCTGTCCAGTAAGGTGGGATAATGCTGGATGGTTCTCCAAAGAGAACAGATGATTCAGTGGCTGTTTCATCCCCGGGTTGACTGTAAGACGGTGGGTGTAACAGCTTGTGTGTGTGAGTTCTTTACAAAGAGCAGTTTCTGTCGGATACATTTTACACACTGTTAGAGTGTCACAGGGAGAAAGAAAGGAGGAGAGGGGGAGGGGGAGAGAGAAGGAGGGAAGGGATGGAGAGATTGAGAATAGAAATCTCACAAAACGAAGTCCCTCCCCTCCATCCCTCCTCTCCATCCCTCCATCCCTCCCCTAGTTCCTCCAGCCTTTCCCTAACTCCCCTTCATCCCTCCTCCCGTCCCTCCATCCCTCACCCCAACATCCCCTCCATCCCTCCCCCCACCTCCCCATCTCTCCTCCCTCCTTCCCTCCCCCTTGCTGGGTCGGAAATATAGATTGTAGCCCAGGAATTGATTCCTGTCTGCCAAGCTAGCATAATTAATGCATGTCACATCCGTGGCATCTGCAAAACAATTACAGTTTAGCCAAGCCTCTGCCTAATCCATCATAATTATGACCCACTCCCACACAGATACACCTCAAGATCTGGGGGAGGGAGGGAGAGAGGGAGGGAGGGAGAGAGAGAAAGAGATTGTGCATGATGGAGAAATTAGGGGTGCTTGTTTTGGAGAGAGTGAGAGTGAGAGAGAGAGAGAGAAAGAGAGAGAGATGTGCTGGATGGAGGGGTAGTGAGGAGGATGGAGGGGTAGTGAGGAGGATGGAGGGGTAGGGAGGAGGATGGAGGGATGGTGAGGAGGATGGCGGGGTAGGGAGGAGGATGGAGGGGTAGTGAGGAGGATGGAGGGGTAGTGAGGAGGATGGAGGGGTAGTGAGGAGGATGGAGGGGTAGTGAGGAGGATGGAGGGGTAGGGAGGAGGATGGAGGGGTAGTGAGGAGGATGGAGGGGTAGGGAGGAGGATGGAGGGGTAGTGAGGAGGATGGAGGGGTAGTGAGGAGGATGGAGGGGTAGGGAGGAGGATGGAGGGATGGTGAGGAGGATGGAGGGATGGTGAGGAGGATGGAGGGATGGTGAGGAGGATGGAGGGGTAGTGAGGAGCATGGAGGGATGGTGAGGAGGATGGCGGGGTAGGGAGGAGGATGGAGGGATGGTGAGGAGGATGGCGGGCAGGGTTTTCTGACAGGCTGGATGGGTAATGGCTGTCGACAGAACCATTAGGGCCACAATGAGCGTTGTCGTTGTGGATGGAGATTTATGAGAGGCAGGGACATCAGGTGGTCTGGTGTCAGTCAAGCGGCTGAAAGATGATGTGTGTGAGGGTGTGTGTGTGTGTGTGTGTGACATGGGACTGAAGAAGTCTGTCACATATTTAACTCAATATTGGCGCTCCCATGACAGTTACTGAGAGTCAAGAAGCTTCATTCTTTGACAGCCTTTCAACCTTTTGACGCCTGACTTATTAAACGATAGCTAGCTAGTTTTAAATTAGTTTTCTTTGCTAAACTACCTAGCATGAAACTATGGTTACCACCATGCTCCCCCCCCCCCCCCCACGTCTCTACCACATCCTCTGTCACTTCCTCTCACCCCCCCCGCCCCTTCTCTGTCCCCCAATCACATCTCCTCTTTTTTCTGTCACCTCCCTAAATCCCCCTCTCTCCCCCCTGGTGGCCCCAGCGTCACTAACCCTCTCTGGCCCCGTCGGAACAACATGGTTCTGTCAGGAAGAGAAAGAAGGGAAAGAGAGAGAGAGAGAGAGAGAGAGAGAGAGAGAGAGAGAGAGAGAGAGAGAGAGAGAGAGAGAGAGAGAAATGAAAGGGTAATAAACGAGTGTTGTGACTGGAGGGACCCTGTGTTTGATTTGGCACGATGTTGCTTGGTCATTGAGTCTAATTTGAACATCTGGAGAGAATTACTGTTACTTAGAGAAATCTGTCACCTTCAAACTGCATCCAAACAGTCTTCACTGAATGGAGGAGTGTGTGTGTGTGTGATGATGTGTGTGTGTGTGTGTGTCTGACCAACTTCTGAAAACAACTAAACATTGTCTCGGTGATTCCTCAGCTAACGAGCATGTCGACAGCTTGACTGAATAATATCTCTCTGAACTGAACACGGGTTCGGTTCAGCGTTGTCATGGTAGCACCACAGACCAGGACCAATGGTTGCATACCTTGGACTTTGCGATGTGAGCACATCAAAAAACCCTAATTTGGAACAGATTCCAGAGCAGTCGTGAAATGTATTCCATCTGGGGGCAGTGGGGCTTGAGGGGGGCGGGGGGCTTCGTGAGGGGGTACAGTTTGCACGGATTTCTCCTTGTGGCCGGGAAGGTTGAGGGAACACCTGCAGAGGGAGGCTGACATCAGACACCAGGATGAAGAACTTCATTCATCTCCGTCTTCAAAGTTGTTTTGACTGCTTGGCAGAGCGAGGTCAGACGGTTCACACTGAACAGGACTGTACCAACTGAGGGGGGGTGGGGGGGTGGGGAGGGAATGTAAACTTTCCAGTCGTTCTGGAAGACGAGCCCCACCCACCTCCAACCTCTCTCCCCTCCCTCTCTCCCCCACCCTTCTCCTCTCTCTCTCCTCTTTCTCTCTCTCTCTCTCCCACTCCTCCTCGTCCTGATAAGTCTGTCTGACTCCAGCCCCCACCCCCACCCTCCCTGCCCCTCCAGCCCCCACCCCCACCCTCCCTGCCCCTCCAGCCCTCACCCCCACCCTAACCCTGCCCCTCCAGGACGTTAGCCACCTCAAGCCCCACCCCCATCCCTCCCCCCCCGGGCTCAGAGAGCTAAATCCTCAGCTAACGAGCCGTCGAACCACAACAACAGAGCAGCTCCCCTCCTAGGGTGAAGACTACAGACCCTCACAGCTGCTCGCTAGCTCGCTAACGCCGACAGGTGGAGGAGGAGGAAAGGAGGAGGAGGAGGAGAAAGAGCACCACAGTGTCTTCACACCATCTCCTCCTCCCCTTTCTGGTCAATGGTTAAAGAAAAGGAGTATTAAGAAGAGTGGGGTTCCACGAGAACATGCCTGAGGCTTAATGCTAAGCTAGCTAGGCTAGCAAGGCCAGAAATGGGACATATTTATTTAGCAGTCATCCAATGGCTGCAGTCCAGAATAAACACACTGCTTCCTCTACACGCTTCTTTCATAATAATGATAATATTACATAATATAACATAATAATATATTTTTTTGGGGGGGGGGGGAACTCTCCATACTTCTTGAATGTTCACACTGGTGAAGTTCGAAGCGCCAAGCCAGGATTCCAACTGAACGATCTTAATCAGCGCCTGATGAGTCATGGTTTAGGAGCATATGGTGTGTTAACCAGTAACCAAGCTTGACTAATATCATTGGTTCCATTCAAAACATACTACGAGAACCTGGTGATAAAGATAAGATCTCCAGCAGTCTCCCTCCCTCCCCTCCCTCTTCCCCTCCCTCTTCCCTTTCTCTCCTCCCTCCCTCTCTCTTTCCCTCTCTCTCCTCTCTCCATCTCTCTCCTCCCTCCTTCCATGTCTCCCTCTCTCCTCCTCTCCTCCGTCCCCTCCCTCTCTCCTCCCTCTCTCCCTCCCTATCTCCTCCCTCCCTCTCTCCTCCCTCCCTCTCTCTCTCCCTCCCTCCCTCCCTCCCTCTCTCCCTCCCCATCTCCTCCCTCCCTCTCTCCTCCCTCTCTCCCTCTCTCCTCCCTCCCTCTCTCCCTCCCCATCTCCTCCCTCCCTCTCTCCTCCCTCCCTCCCTCTCTCCCTCCCTCCATCTCTCCCTCCCTCCCTCTCTCCTCCCTCCCTCTCTCCTCCCTCCCTCCCTCTCTCCCTCCCTTCCTCCCTCCCTCTCTGTACAGTACAACAGATCCCCTCCACTCATCTCAGCATGCTCCTAATCTAAGGTGACACAGTCCTCACTCTTGCTGTGTGGGGTTCCTTCCTTAATTAGGCATATGGTGACTGAACGAGTGAGGGAGATTAGGATTAAGAAAAGTGCCTGATGTGACTCTTTCACTGGCATAAACAAAGGATCTGTGAGTGAGACAGCATGGGTGGGAAGAGCGTTACTTCCTGCCTAACGAGGACCGAACAGGAAGTCTGAGTTCACCTCACAACCCATGTGACTTCGTGTTTTGATTCATTCATCTCTCTGCCTTCTTCTGTGTGAGCCAACCCTAACACACACACACACACACACACACAACACACACACAACACAAAAAAACACACACACACACAACACACACACACAACACACATACACACACACAAGACAGTAGTTTCCCCGCCTCGCTTTCTAAGCAGTGTGTAAATGAGCGAGTCAGGGGAGTTATGAGCAGCTCCTGTTCCAGGTTCCTGTCTGATCCACGTCATGTTTTCCCTCCAGCCCAGCGGAGCAGAGCAGCTTGACACAGTTGGACACACCCCACACACGCACCCACACACGCGCACACGAAAAAAATCTCTCTGAGAACGTAGAAAACAAAGCCAGAGATCCCAGCTGAGCGCTGGGAGCCACACACACACACACACTTCACATACACACACACACAACACACACTCACACACACACACAACACACACTCACATACACACAACACACACATATTTCACACACACACACTTAAACACACACACCACACACACACTCACACACTCACACACACTCACACTTACACACACACAAAACAGGCTGCACACACACTCACACTGAGTAAACACATGCTGTGCACGCACACGCTACACACAAACTTGTCCAGCGTTGCCTACGCCCGGTCTAAAACAATAGTTTTCAAGCACAGACCAATAACACACAAAGTAGTAGCTGTAGATTCTAGTCTGGAGGAAAGCTGTGGACCAAACGACTGAAAAATCAGACCAACTGCCTCAGACTTCTGCTTCAATAAAGATGGTGGAACTGGAGTTCCTGTTTCAAAGCCTCCAGAGGAGGAAGGAAAAGAGGGTTTCTGTTATTACTGATGAAACAGCTCATGTTGATTCATAACAGAGTTCCTCTCTTTTCCCTCCAAATACTGACTGACCCTTTGTTTCCCTGAGAGGAGCTGGTATTGGGGGACTGTGTTTGGTCTCAGAGTACCTCCTCTCTCTCTCTCTGTCTGTCTGTCTCCCTCCATCCCTCCCTCCCTCCCCCTCTGTATCACCCTGACCCTGTAATTATAGCTACTCCGCTCCCTCTACTTAATTTACTTCCTGTTGTCATGTCGCCACCAGGTGATTGGACCACAGACAGAGACTAGACGCCACTGGATGTTTTTGATTCTCTATTGGGGTGAGGGTGAGGGAGAGGGTGAGGGTGAGGAGAGCTGGCCTTACAGGACCTCCACCCTTGGACAGGGACTGTGGACAGAGCTGCAGAAAGGCAGGGTTTAGTCAGCATGCTTTCATGGGCCCAGGGACCTGGGGGGGGGGGACAGTGGGACAGTAGGACAGTGAGACAGTGGGACAGTGTGTCTAACTGGGGTCAGACCGGGACACTGTGAGGGGAGTGGCTGGGTTGTAGGAGTAGAATGACGTCTTTATCACATTAAAAAGAGAATTGGGGATTTTCTATTCTTGGCAAACGGCTGTTATGTTGTTAACTGTCACATGCTTTGCATGAGTGTGGAGTCATTGTAGTAATACTTTGTATTCCAGATGCATTAAGGATGGTGTCAACACACAGCAGTGGCTGTTGTCTGAACACAGTATGTGGTCAGGTAGATGTGTGTCTCAGCTTGTAGTGTTAGAGGAAGGTCATCATTACAACAGAAGTCTCGGGGTGGGGGAGGGGTGTTAAGGGATAAGTAGGTGTTGTAAAGTGGCAGTTGAAGGTTGTGTTACCAAAACAAGCCCAATGTTAACATCCACTTAGCCCTGGAAGGCCAAACCTCCCCCGGACCAAGTGTAGCTTCACTTGGTATCTCTAAACCCTAATGAACTGGAATTACATGGAGGTTATTCAGTGTCAAGCGTCATTCATCCAGGAGGGGTTCCATAGTAGAGAAGGTTTCAAAACGTGTCCTAGATGACAACCTCACACACTCACACACAAACACCCCTGCCATGCCCCAGTGAGGTGCAGAGAGGCACCTCACCCTGGAAAACGCTGTTTTTGTCACAACAACACCCCCCCCCCCCCCCTCTTCACGACCCTCCTGAAGAGGGCAGCAGAAAATAGAGGTGAGATGTAAATAGATGGGCTGTGTGTGTGAGTGCGTGTGTGAGAGTGTGTGTGTCTGTGTGTGTGTGTGTGAGTGTGGGAGTGTGTGTGTGTGTGAGTGTGTGTGTCGGTCTGTGTGTGTGTGTTTGTTGTTCTGCTGTCATACATGACAATAACAGACAGTAACAGAGCAACAGCTGCAGGTGGTGGAAGGCTCAAGTTCAGCCAGGTTGGTGTGTGTGTTTGCTTGGTGTGTGGGTGTGTGTGTTTGCTTGGTGTGTGTGGGTGTGTGTTTGCTTGGTGTGTGTGGGTGTGTGTTTGCTTGGTGTGTGTGGGTGTGTGTTTGCTTGGTGTGTGTGTGTTGGCTTGGGGTGTGTGTGAGTGTGTTTGGAATGGTTTAGGTAAAGATTTAGACCGGCTAATTTAGTTAGTCAGTGTCTAGAAAATCAGTTACTTGTGCAGCAGACAAAAGAAAAAAAGAGTTGTGTGTGTGTGCATACATGTATATGTGTTTATGTTTGTGTGTGTGTGTTTTCAGGAGTAATGACTAGTCATAAATCTGACCCACGTTCGCCTGCTCTCCCAAAACGATCTACTCCCAAGAAAACCCCCAGAATCTGACTTTATCTCAAGTGTGTGTGTTTCCTCTCCTGCTCCTATTGGGGAGTTCCTGTCTGTCGATAAGCGAGGAGTGGGGAACTCTCGCACATGGAACACTCACACACGGAACTCTCGCACATGGAACACTCACACACGGAACTCTCGCACATGGAACACTCACACACGGAACTCTCGCACATGGAACACTCACACACGGAACTCTCGCACATGGAACTCACACACACGGAACTCTCGCACCATGGAACTCACACACACGGAACTCTCACACACGGAACTCTCACACACGGAACTCTCACACACGGAACTCTCACACATGGAACACTCACACACGGAACACTCACACACCCAGGCAGTGAGCTGGAGGCGTGGCCTAGCAGCCTAGCCATGGAGGTCAGTGGGTTTAGGGGCGGGGCTAATTCCACTGGGAAGAGGGTGAGAGAAAGGATGGGAGACATTTTTTTTCTTTTTAGGTAGACTTTGTCTTGGCATCTCCTAGATCTGGTCTAAAGTTTACACTGGAACACATGAATTAGTTTGATACAATAAGTGAATGATAGTTGACGACAACTTTGTGGTGAGTGATAAGTGTAAGGGAAGAATAAAAATAAAAAAAACTTTATATGAAGTCATTTCAATCAGTGATATTCCTCCTCTGTCCTGATCTTAGACTTGGTGAGTTTCCAGCCAGTGGCAGAATCACATGTTTAATAGTTCAATCTCAGATGTTTATTTGAACATCATTGGCTCCCTGCTCCAGTACCACAAATAACCTGAATCTTATCTCCATGTTTGGAGCAGTCTAACCTCTTAACCTCTCAATGAACCCAGAAATCACACGAGTTCACAACAAGTGTTCAGAGAGCCAATATCTAACTCAAACAGTCAAGGGTCCAACTATGTGTCCACATTCCGATCTATAACATGGATTTGGTTTGTACTAAAGGACTTATGCCGTTATCCTGAGATTAACAGGAAAATGAAAGAATCCATCCATGTAAATAGACCCCCCCCAAAAATGTCTTGCCTTCTGGTGCAGCTGGGTGGCGTGCCTGTGTGTGTGTGTGTGTGTGTGTATTCTAATGTGTGTGTGTGTGTGTGTGTAACGTTATCCGTGGCGAGGCTAGTTCAAGCTGACAGGAACTGGGTCATATGACTATCTGCTCCAGCTCTTTAAATCCCTCATGTAAATATAGAGCTGCACTTTCAGGTATGTAGCCTCACCGGCCTCCACACTGCTATGCAGCCTCACCGGCCTCCACTCTGCTATGCAGCCTCACTGGCCTCCACTCTGCTATGCAGCCTCACTGGCCTCCACTCTGCTATGAAGCATGTGCTGACTGACTGACTGACTGACTGACTGACTGGCTGGCTGGCTGGCTGACTGGCTGGCTGGCTGACTGGCTGGCTAAATGACTGACTAAGAGAACTACTGACTGACTGACTGATTGACTGGCATTCATTGACAGCCATTTGTTGCACATCAGTGAATGTGTGTGTGTGTGTGCGTGATTGTCTGCATATGTGTACGTGTGCATGACCAACACCTCTCCTCATATTACTGACATGTGTTCATCCACACTGCTCCTGAAACATGTGATGCCCCCCCCTCCCCCCTCTCCCCCATCTCGCCCCCCCCCACCTCTCCAACAATAGACTCCTCTGTCTGTCTGGAGTGAGAGGGACAACCTCTTCCCCTACCCTCTCCTCGCTCTCCTCCTCTCTACCCCCTGCCCTGCTCTCTCCTCCTCTCTGCCCCCTGCCCTGCCCTCTCTCTCCTCCTCTTTTCCCCCCTGCCCTGCCCTCTCTTTCCCTCCTCTCTTCCCCCTGCCCTGCAGGGAGGGAGGGAGGGTGAGGAGGGCAAGAGGGAGGGAGGTGAGGAGGCCAGGAGGGAGGGAGGGGGCATCAGCATATGAATGAAGTACTAAAGTGAAAGTTCGTAACCCAGAACTAAGTGGTGTTTGTCCCGTGTCACCATGTGGGCAAGGAATGGGCGTGTGTGTGAGTGTGTGTGTGTGAGTGTGTGTGTGTGAGTGTGTGTGTCGGGGGAGATCTTCTCATAAGCTAAACTAACTGATGCAAACTGCTGTTTACTCTGCAGAGTAAAGAGACCTGAACACGTTTCTCCATGTTGTGTGTTTCATTTCCCTCCCTCCTCTCCTGCCATCCATGTTGAGCTGTGTCACTATGTTGGCCAGCAAACTCCACAGCAAGTTAGGAGATCATTTGTAGTAAATACCAGAGGTAATACCAGCAGAGGTAATACCAGCAGAGGTAATACCAGCAGAGGTAATACCAGCAGAGGTAATACCAGCAGAGGTAATACCAGCAGAGGTAATACCAGCAGAGGTGATACCAGTATAGGTAATACCAGCAAAGGTAATACCAGCAGAGATAATACCAGCAGAGATAATACCAGCAGAGGTAATACCAGTAGAGGTAATACCAGTAGAGGTAATATCAGCAGAGATAATACCATCAGAGGTAATACCAGTAGAGGTAATACAAGTAGAAGTAATACCAGTAGAGGTAATACCAGCAGAGGTAATACCAGTAGAGGTAATACCAGTAGAGATAATACCAGCAGAGATAATACCAGTAGAGGTAATACCAGTAGAGATAATACCAGCAGAGATAATACCAGTAGAGGTAATACCAATCGAGGTAATACCAGTAGATGTAATACCAGGTAGCTGTAATACTAGTAGAGGTAATACCAGCAGAGATAATACCAGTAGAGGTAATACCAGTAGAGATAATACCAGCAGAGATAATACCAGCAGAGATAATACCAGTAGAGGTAATACTAGTAGAGGTAATACCAGTAGATGTAATACCAGTAGTGTTCACACACTCACACACACACTCATACACCCACTACTACAGGATGTAGTAGTGATATTACCGTTATGACAACATAATACTATCGTCATGTGACAACAATGAGCCATTTCCTCCCATGGAATCTTTGATCAGTATTGAAGCACAATCATGTGATGTCATGTGCGATGTCATGTGTGATGTCATTTAATGACTTATAACCTGTCCCCTTCTGATGACATCACATTAAACACACAGAGAAACATCTTGTTCTGATCCTCATCTGAATGACCTCCTCCCACTGAGGGGGAGCATCTACAACCCCACCACCCCTCCCCCCTGCCCCCCCCCCCCCCCCCCCCCCCCCCCCCCCCCCCCCAGAGGGCCCCCTGCCCCCACTGCACAATCCACATTGTTCTTCATGTCTAATGGAAGACAGATGGAAAACTCTGTGGTTGAGACTGTCCACCTCCTCTCCATGTCTCTCCTCTTCTCCTCGCCGTGTCTCTCTCCTCACCATTTCCTCTCCCTCTCTCCTGCTCTGCTCTCCTCTCTCCTCTTTCCTCCTCTCCTCTTTTCCTCTCCTCTTCTCCCTTCTCCTCTCCTACACTCTTACATTGTGCTCTTTTCATCTCCACTCTCTTTGATTCTAATAAAACATTTAGTTTATCTCCCTCTCCTCCTCCTCTCCTCCTCTCCCCCTCTCCTGTTCTCCTCCCTCCCTCCTCTCCCCTGGGTCGCATTCCTGCTTTGACCAGAATCCACACCGAAATGTGAGGCCAGGTAAGGTAGAACAGGAGCGAGAGCAGAGCAGAGCAGGAGAGAGCAGGAGAGAGCAGGAGAGAGCAGGAGAGAGCAGAGCAGGAGAGAGCAGAGCAGGAGAGAGCAGAGCAGAGCAGGAGAGAGCAGAGCAGGAGAGAGCAGGAGAGAGCAGAGCAGGAGAGAGCAGGAGAGAGCAGAGCAGGAGAGAGCAGAGCAGGAGAGAGCAGAGCAGGAGAGAGCAGAGCAGGAGAGAGCAGAGCAGGAGAGAGCAGGAGAGAGCAGAGCAGGAGAGAGCAGAGCAGGAGAGAGCAGAGCAGGAGAGAGCAGAGCAGGAGAGAGCAGAGCAGGAGAGAGCAGGAGAGAGCAGAGCAGGAGAGAGCAGGAGAGAGCAGAGCAGGAGAGAGCAGGAGAGAGCAGAGCAGGAGAGAGCAGGAGAGAGCAGAGCAGGAGAGAGCAGCAGCAGAGCAGGAGAGAGCAGCAGCAGAGCAGGAGAGAGCAGAGCAGGAGAGAGCAGAGCAGAGAAGGAGAGAGCAGAGCAGGAGAGAGCAGAGCAGAGCAGAGCAGAGAGCAGAGCAGGAGAGCAGGAGCAGAGCAGAGAGCAGAGCAGGAGAGAGCAGAGCAGGAGAGAGCAGAGCAGAGAAGGAGAGAGCAGAGCAGGAGAGAGCAGAGCAGAGCAGGAGAGAGCAGAGCAGAGAAGGAGAGAGCAGCAGCAGAGCAGGAGAGAGCAGCAGCAGAGAAGGAGAGAGCAGAGCAGGAGAGAGCAGAGCAACAGCAGAGCAGGAGAGAGCAGAGCAGAGCAGGAGAGAGCAGAGCAGGAGAGAGCAGAGCAGGAGAGAGCAACAGCTCAGAGTTCTTCACAGTTTTTCAGCATGTTCTGTCTGGTCTCATGCAGACAGGCTTGAGTCAGTGAGGCTGCTAACCTGTTCCTCCACTCCTCCTGAACACAGGGTGCGGCAGAACTCACATTACAGGTTCAGCTGGATGTACACATGCATATTCTGCAAGCACAGCACACACTGGGGATGACCCACATACTAACACACAAACACACACATAGACACACACTCACACAGACACAGACATTATACTGGGTTTTACTGATGTACAACAAACGGCTATGCTGCACAACTACCGTATTTTCCGGGACTATAGAGCGCACCTAAATATAAGCCGCACCACCTAAAAATTAAAATAAATATATATTTTGTCACATATAAGACGCACCGGACTATAAGCCGCCGATATCCAGGTTGAGAAATACGACATTTACATAGAAAGATTTTGTACTATAAGTGTTTATTCATATACCTGAACTGATTGTTTCTGAACAGTGCCTTTAACGCGGCAGTATAAGTGCTGATCGAACAAAACAAAAGTTTTCCGATGGTTTTATTCATCTTCCTCCTGTGCACTAAAGCCAAGTTGCGTTATTTTCCTTCCTTCTGCGTACTGAAACCACTGAACACAAAACCATTTTTCTTTCGCTTACTGTTTTCTCACGATACATGTTTCATAATCTGTAAACCCACTATGCTTGGGGACTGTAAGTGTAATTTAAAGGCTTTTAAGTGCGCCTTATAGTGCGGAAAATATGGTACTTGGGGACAAAGTGAAGTCATATCTTTTTCACTCACACACACACACACACATACACACCACATACATGCACACAAGGACGCAAATGTACACCAGCGCCCACAGCACATACACACACC